>JALMQS010000225.1:34459476-34579939 GCA_024734495.1 Forficula auricularia | reverse complement strand
TTTTTCACATGGGTTTTTTTTTGGCTTTTCGGCCTTTCTAGCCATAAGCCAATTTACGATACTATTTATTTTCCACATGGGGTTACACCAGTGCTTCTTAAACTTTTTGAAGTCGCGACCGCCTTGGAACCCAAGTCAATATCTCACAGCCCCCCCTATTTTTTTTTTACCAAGTCTAAGTACATATGTGCACACATCAAATAACATAATCTCAATTTTTTTATCTTAAACATTTACAATATTTTAGATTAGGTTAGATAAAAAAAGGTCAGGTTAGGTTAAAAAGCCGCGGCCCACTACTTTAAGAAGCATTGGTTTACACCGAGGGGTGAACCGCGATTGGAATTAGGTGTACACGGTCTTTGGAATTATTTTGGAATTCATTAGATAATGCCCTTTCATCTATTGTCCTCTACTTGGAAATGAAAGTGGAAGTGAAGTAGGTGTACAAAATATTAGGTGGTGGTTCACCCTCGGTTTATACCATACCCGGTAAAAATTGATTAAGAATTACTTGAAAATTTATAAATAGATCGATGTAAAGTATTTAAAATAATAAGAGTTGGTCCCAGGTAAAATGGGAAAAAGATTAAAACAAGAAGAGTAATCATGAATAATACTGTGTTTGGCTTTAAACATGGTGGGAACAGAGATCAAAGAAATGAGCGATATTTTATCATATGTCTTTTTGTGAAAAATAACCAACAACTACAGAAATATTTTTTTTTTTTTTTTTCTAAATTCCGCTTGAGTGGGCTAGCTCCCTTTCCCCCATCGTAAAATAATATAAACTGACACGTTCTGATGTGGCCATCCACTTGACATTACCATATAACCTGGCCCCTCACTTATATTTAATAATTAATAAAATTATTTATAATCATGTAGGGGGGGGGGTTAGTTTTTGCATTTTTAGACTTCCGTGGGACCAGGGATTATGTATTCAAAATTTGGTTGAGTTTTGGTACAAGGGCCTAGATTTTCAATTTTTGATCCTACACCCCACCCCATTTTGGGGGGTTAGTTTTTGCATTCTAGACTTCTGGGAGCTCCACTGATTATGTATACAAAATTTGGTTCAGTTTGCTCAAATGGCCTATATTTTTAATTTTTAACCTCCCTTCCACACCCCTTAATTTTGGGCCGATATGCACCAAAATCTAATCAGCTCTTAATCTTAATCCACCAAAACTACCTGTGATATTTGGTCTTGATATTCACACTAATTTTTGAGCTAGCTCATCGACAAAAATTTTATAACGCACAGATTAACAACCAGGCTAACAGACTATTTTGACAAAATAATTATTATCTCAAAAAATATAATTTTTTCGATGTTTATTTATTAGGACTTTTTTGTAGAACAAAATGCCATGGTTTCGTTTAATTTTTTTAATCATAATAGTTTCAGCCGTTTTTTGAGATATTTCGAAAAAAGAAGCAAAAAAACCACTTTTTTCATGCACGATTACAATACTTGACCATACCCTGTATGGTAAAGTAAAAAAACTTGATCATCAATCTAGCCACCTTAACCACAACTACAATACAAATTGAAAAAAAGTCCAAGTGATCCGATCAATGATCAAAAAGAAATAGAGAAATAAATCTTTAAACAAAGAGATAAGTTCGAATAAAAATCGAGCATCGGAACGAAATAAGATTTATTTGGATATCGATTGCTTTTAAAGGTGAAAGATCCGTTTGTTAGAGAAAGAAAAAAACAGAAAAAAGTAAGTTTCTTGAAAGGCAAATGCCGCCTAATCATACAAATTCCGACAGGAAAGCCGTCGCCTTTGCTTTACCTCAAAGTCGCACGTCAAGTTTAAAATAATGGATTCCACGTGATAATTCCGAGAAAGTTGCTCTTTAAGAGGGAGCCACCACCCCCACCCCCGAACTCTTACAACCCCAACCAGAAGTCTCCTAAAACCTTCTTCTTAGGAGATGAATGTGTTCCAGTAACTCGACATTTGTGCAATGGAAGGATATTTTCAAGAGCGCTGACGCCACGAATTTTGCTCTAGCAAGGAAATTCGCTTTTGTTTCTTATTTTCCAGCCCCTTTCTCGCAGCTTTCTTGTCTATAATGTGTCACACACGCCTTTTGTTCTCCAGCACCCCCAATTCTCACACCCCATCCAGCCTAAAAAGACACCTAGGCAAAGCACAACAGTACGTCTTTAATTAAAATTTGAATTCAATTCTATTCATCCAAGTTTGGTATGACAGACATTTGAGCCACACAAATAAAATGAAGTTGTTTTTATATACTCAATTGAATTTAAGTCAGGGGTTTTGTCCACCTCCGTGGTGTAATGGTCAGAATAACTGACTGGCAACCCGGAGGTCTCGGGTTCGATTCCCGGCTATACCCAGACATTTTTCTGTAAGTATAGGGTCTGGTAATAAAAATTAAGTGGGAGATAAATTTAACCGAATTTATCGTGCGGAGAATTTACCACTGCTCGAAGCCCCTAAAACCTTAGTAAATTGGATATTGAATTGTATCTAAGTTTCTGAGATTGGCTCGTGATCCCGGCTTCTTTTCCTTCTACTCTGTTCTTTTCACGATTGAGGGGCCAGCCCATTCAGGCCTTTAGGGGATCCACCTTCTGGTGTATCTCCTTCTCACATCAATATCATTAAAAAAAAAAAAAGGGGCGTTCGAACTAGAAAAATTTCGGGGTCTCAGGGAAAAATAGGGACCAATATTCAAAAAATGTAATAATAGACCGAGAGCTACTGACCATTTTGGAATCTGATTTCAAAACCCAAATAATATATCGCGATTACCCCTAAAAACGACTCGATTTGGCGAGTAAGAATTTGACTTTCGGGGTGTGTGCTGACCACACTACAGTAGGGGATAAGTTATTTGGGTTTTGAAATCAGCTTCCAAAATGGTCAGTAGCTCTTGGACTATAATATATTGCAGACTGTTCGGCGCTTCGCTCCAGGCAGCAGTTAAGCCCTGTGTGGGCTGTTATCTTGGTCAAAAAATAGTAATAAATAAGCAAATCTAATTAAATAATTTCAATTAAAAGATTTTTAATTTTTTCTTAAACCTCTCCGACTTTCTGCATTGCGAGCTTATGGTTCATGGAACTAACCCAATTTTTTAAATAAAAACTTCTTAATTAGTAAAGTTCTAACATGAATTTAGGTCATTTATCAAAGATTTTAATAGATATATTTATATTTCATGTAGGAGTTTTTATTAATATAAATATTAATTATTTTTTATTTAGGTATCGAATATATAGATACAAGATATGTATTAATATCTCTCTCTAGCTTCAGATTCTGAGATTTCAAATATAATAATTTATTTTAGGTTAAAAATAAAATAAAATGAGAAGTCTTCTGTTTTTTAAATAAAATAATTTTTAATTATTTCTGAGAGCTATAGTTTCGACAATCTTTAGATCACCATATACATTAGGAAGTGAATTAAGTCAAATTAAAGATAAAATTCCGAAAAATGAAAAATCCGGTGTATATAAATTGACATGCCAAGATTGCAAATCAACTTATATAGGAAAAACGGAAAGAAATTTATCCATTAGGATCAATGAACACAAGAGAGCCTACAAATTAAAATATGAAAATTATGCATTTGCAGAGCATTTAAATGCTAACAATCATAGTTTTCCAGATCAATCTAAAATTAAATTGATCAAAGAAGTCAATGACCCCTTAATTCTTTCTTTAAAAGAATCCATTGAAATTTTAAAATCCTTGGAAAAAAGCCCAATTGAATCTTTAAATGAAAAACTAGAAATTATCAATGACCCTTTTTTAAAAACATTCCATTCATTCAGGTAAAACTCTTGAAAAATGCCTAAACAAAAGAGTAACCCAGATATTGATCCAGTTATATTCTAATCTCTTAAGAAGAAACATGAAGAAAAAGACATTATATATTTTTCAAAATTTTCTATGTATAAATCTTAATTTGTAACTAATTTGAAATATTTGTGATAGACTGATGATGAAGGCAATGCCTTCGAAACTATAGTCTCTAGAAATAATTAAAAATTATTTTATTTAAAAAACAGAAGACTCTCTCATTTTATTTTATTTTTTAACCTAAAATAAAAACAATTCTGTTACCATCGACAGTGAAATCTTTTATTCAACTAATATAATAATTTAGTTTATTTGTAACATCAAAACCTTGATTTGTCCATGTAGGTATACCCTAGACGCCGGAGAACTCAAGATTTACTTTTAATGTGTTTTTTTTAAATTGTCGACTCCCTGGCTCCCACTTGCATATTTTAGGTCGTCGATTTTTACTCCAATAGTTTCTCTGGAACATTAAGTGTAGCTGTACAAAATTTAGTATAGATCAGACGAATGATCAAGCAGTGTATAGCAAACTCCTCACAAACTTCCTCTACTACTTAAGAAAGGAAGAATTTGAAATATAGTAATTGCCATGACCATTAATTTAAGAATTTCTCAAGGGCTCGAAAACTTATTGATTGATTTAGGGCATATTTTCATGTACTCTGTTCAATAGTCGCATTGGTGAACTAAATGAACAGCATTTTAATTTATAAGAAGCATGACGTCACTAAACTCGATCAGTCCTGCATTGAAGTCCGACAGAAAACGATATTAGTTAAATATAAAAATTCGAATAGCTGATTATAACAGAGTTTAAGTTTTTATAGAAAATCACGAAGGATTGTCAACTAGTTAATCTGAGTAGTTGAATGAAGGGGATGAATACAAATCTTCTAACATATAATAATAAGCTTTCCAAATGGCAATCGGAATCACATATCGAGGGTTCCGTGCTTTATATTTTTCAAAATATTGAAGATTTCAAATTAATTTTTATTTACCGTTAATAAGAAATAATGAGGGAATAGGTGGATTTTTTGTTATAATTTTAACACACTTATGAAAGCTGATAGTTTCAAAAATGGTTAACTTTCGCGGCTCAAATTGCTTTAGGAAAAAATTAAAACTAACGTTTAAAAGTTAATTTGTCTAAAACATGATTAACTTTAAATAGAAAAAAGCAGCGAAAAAGAAAAATGACATTCAATCTAATGAGCTTTTTTTTTGGCGGGATCATCCGTGGCCTAGTTGGTAAAAGGCGCTCTTCGGGTAAAGGAGGGAGACACGGGTTCGAATCCCGTCGAATGGTCAATTCATTTTTTTCTTTTCAAAATAATAATAATAATAATAATAATAATAAAATAATTTTCTAAATATGTAGAATTAACATAAGAAATTATTCATTACATTAATTAACTTTCGCGGCTCAAATTGCTTCAAAAATGGCTAATTTGAAGCTTTCTTATACCAGTCATTTCAAAGTAAATTAAATTTAAAACAACTTAGCCTAATCTTATTTATAGAGGTGTTTTCATGGATACCTCACAGGCCATGATAAAAAAATCTTTATTTTTGAACACATAAAAATATCCAAAACTCCTCAAAATAAATCATTCGATTAAAATTTTAATTGGCTTAATGGTTTCGACCAAAATGAATAATGCTCTGACAAAAAAACAGAACAATAAGGTTCTGTTTTGCTTTAAAATGGAACCCTAAAATTATCCATAACAATCCGGACTTAAAACTTGACAATCTCTGGTGATTTTCTTTAAAATATTAGTTATGATTTGGTTATGATGTTTGGTGAGAACAGGGGGCCAAATATATTATCCTACAGACGATAAAACTGTAAATCCGCCACTAGGCTCCCCTAGAGCCTAGAACGAACATTGCAATACCTAAATCTCCTATTCAATCCATTTCATGCAAGTCATCGTATTTTAAGAATTGGAAATTATATATTCATTTAGTCAGTGGATACGGAAGAGTATTTCCGATTTCTTATCACGATTGATTTATATATGCAGTAGTATTAGTGCCAATAATTTCAAGAGAAACAATTAGACAAAGGAATAAGAGAAAAAAGTCAACTCTACATGAGACCCCAAAACGGAAATTATTAGAATAAAATTCCATTATTCATAATATACTAAAAAAACAGTAATATAATGTATTATGTATAACTTTCAAAAGTATTATTTAATAAATCCTAAATTCAATTCTTCTAAGCTCAAATTATACCTTAATGCAAATTTAGAAGTACAAAAACAAGCTCACTGAATTGTTTCTTAGAATCAATTGAGGAGGAAGAAATTTTCATCGCAAATTAGTATACAATTAAATCAGTACTAGAAAAGTAGAAATATTTAAATAACTACTCACGGTTTTGTCGTGCAGCATGACAATCCGACAGTCGAGGCGCACAGTGCTGGAAACTCGGGCGGTGATATTTTCAGGTCCCGGGCCATCCTCGAAATATGGACCCCACCTGGTCCCGTGGGGATGGTGGTGCGAGGGCGGTGGGGGCGGAAGAACAAACAATGGGGGCGGCGGGGGCGGCGTGAACTGAAAGCAAATGCATGGATTAATCAAATGACAAGCACGAAATATTAACTTATGCACAACTATAATACCTAGAGTCCGGCAAAATGAATTTATAATTCATAAGGAGAAATCATTAAGGTTGTCATCTGCTTAATGCAAATAAACATATACCTATATATACAGGGTGGGGCATAAAGTTCTACCACATTTTGAAGAGGTATAAAAAATGAAAAAAATTAACTGTGTTCTGATGTGGCCATCCACTTGACTTTACCATACAACCTGGCCCCTAAAATTATTTATAATCATGTAGGGGGGATTAGTTTTTCCATTTTTATACTTCTGGTGTCCCACTGATTATGTATACAAAATTTGGTTGAGTTTGGTAAATGGCCAAGATTTTCATTTTTTGACCCCCCACCCCATTTTGGGCAGTTAGTTTTTGTATTTTTATACTTCATGGGGTCCACTGATTATGTATACAAAATTTGGTTGAGTTTGCTCAAACGGCCTAGATTTTTAATTTTTAACCCCCCTCCACCCCCCTTAATTTTGGGTCGATATGCACCAGAATCTAATCAGCTCTTAATCTCAATGGACCAAAACTACGTGTGAAATTTGGTTTTGATATTCCCACTAGTTTTTGAGCTAGCTCGTCCACAAATTTAGTAACGCACTGCCACTAACTAACAGACATTTGGACATAACAATCATTATCTCAAAAATATAATTTTTTCGATGTTCACTTATTAGAGCTTTTTTGTAGAGCAAAATGTCCTGGTTTAGCTCAATTTTTTTAATCAAAATAGTTTGTAGCCGTTTTTGAGATATTTCGTAAAAAAGAAGGAAAAAAACACACTTTTTTCATGCACGATTACAATACTTGACCATACCCTGTATGGTAAAATAAAAAACTGAATACCTACATTTTTGAAAAGAACATAAACTATATATTTTAAAAAAATATATTTTAAACATTATATCAGGCAAAAAAGTGTGTGTGTGGGGGGGGGGGGGGGGCGGAGGCAAAAATTTAAATTCTAGTCCTTTCGACCAAACTCCAGCAAATTTTGTATGCATATTCTGTGGACCTCCGAAAGCTAGAAATGCAAAACTAACCACCCAAAATGGGGGGAGAAGACAAAAATGAAAATTCTGGGGCTTTCGACCAAATTATGTATACAAAATTTGGTTGAGTTTAGTCGAAAAGACTAGAATTTTCATTTTTGACCTCCTCCCGTTTTTGTCTGATATAATGATTAAAACACATTAAAAAAAAATATTTTATGTTCTATCTTTATGTTTAAAGATTTTTTAATATACTAAATATAATGAGAATTTTGTGAAATTTTTACTCAATAAAAGTACATATTTAACACTTGGTGTCTATAGCTTACTTTATCATTTTATTCTTTCATAGCACTCCTTCATAAATATAGTCTTTTTGTCTTCAATTTTAAATTTTTAGTGCATAAAAAAATTTATTTTGTCAATTTTTTTCAACGTATTCTGCATATTATTTGCATATTTCAGCCTTTTAACTGCATATTTTATGGCAGATCTTGGCAGTTTTTACTGGATAAAAATCCGGTCTCTTCTTATAAGTAATTACACCAATATCTCGCTTTGCGTTTTTTCGAAGTTGCGTCGCTGCTTAATTAGTACTAATTTTCACTGTGCGCCATTAGATTTTCGAGGTTGCCTTGTTTTGGGTTCAAGTCTTTAATTTTTTTTTAAATTTTCTTTTTTTTTAAAAGATGGCACCACTTTTGTTTCTAATTGTGCCATGCCATCAAAATTCGGGATTCCCTTTCTAACTGAAAATCAACGCAATTTTAATACAGTTTTATTTTCACTTTGTTTTGCTAATTTTAGAGTTCAGTTTCAATTATGTAGTGTGCTGTGCTTTTTATAACGTTTCAATTAGTGTGTTGTGCTTTTTTAAAAGAGAATAATAAATTTTTATAAATTTTTACGGGTTGTTTCTGGTTACAAAAAAGGTAAATATTTTTTTTAAATGTTTAATTTGTTCAATTTTCTTTTTTAAAAGTAGTATTTTCGTAACCCTGGAACCTATCTTTGATCTTTACATGGTTTGCTATAGAAAATCTTAATTCACTTTGAGTCGTTTCAATTTGCGTCCTGTTTTTTGGAACGTAACCCCGACGCAAAGTGAGGTATTGGTGTATAATAAAAATAATTTAGAATTAAATTTTAGTTTAACTTTGCCTTAAGCCTTTCTCTTAAATTTGTGATATCGTGGAAATGCAGAGTTCCCTATATTTCTTCCCCTTCAAGCAGCACATGATCAATTGAAGTCGGATGCAAAAGGGATCAATCTATAAATATACTATATAATATGAATTTATTTAAATATATACAGTTAGATTTCTCTCATTTATATTTCATTTAAATTTCGACCCAATCCAGTTTGATCTTTGATATTTGACATACATACGCAAAGGTAAATATTTGATATATGATCTGTTAAAATATTGAAAATGTATTTCCACCCTCAAGACAGAATACACACACAAACTCCTAAATGAAATTGAGAGAAAGAAAGATCAGATCACCTTTCTGAAATAGAGGGAATAAATTTACATCGAATAGATTTTCAAAATTTAATTACTAGAACAGAAATTATTTGGGCTTGGACTATGAAAGTTTTTTTAATTTCAGTTATTTATTTGATTTTGATGTCGGCAAACTAATCAAAAACTAAGCCTTCCCTCCGGGCTTTCATTAAATACTGCAGGCCTTTTTAAGAGCTTTGTATAAATGCAAAACGAATTCTATTGGACACAGAATTGAAGCTAGACTACATATATGTACTTACAGACTTGATATTTTAAGTAATATGTATATAAAATTTTCAAACGAAATTACCCGTATTGGCACTCAGGTTCGAAACCTAACATATAAAACAAATGTATACAAAATACAATATATATATATCTATTAAAATCTCAGATAAAATTAGCTATTTTTTGAATAGACTAAAAATATATCAAAGTTAATTTTGCTGAAAGTAGTAAAATATAATATTTTATAGAAAATTCAGGCTTATAATCTTTTTTACAAGTGTATTATATATTATGTCAATGCAGGGCCGCATTAAGCCCGTAGGCAATACAAGACTCGGGGGCCCTCTGCCCTTTTGTAGGTAGGTCTCTAGGTAGGTAAGTAGCATTTAAACCAAAGGGTGGACCGCGAATGGAATTAGATGTACATGATCTTTGGAATTATTTGAAATTACTTTGGAATTCATTATTAATTCATTCATTAATCTATTGTATTCTATTGTCTTCTACTTGGAAATGAAAGTGGAAGTGGAAGTAGGTGTACACGATTTTATGTCGCGGTTCACCCCTCGATTTAAACCATATAGCAACACCATTGGGTGCTCATAGGCAGTTGCCTACATTGCCTATTGGAAAATGAGGCCTTGTGTCAATGTCAGGTTGGTTTCACTTTGAAGAATAGCCATTGGGTTCTATTGCTATTTAACATTTGGCTTCAACTCCTAAGAGGGTAAATACGAGCTTCTCAGCCAAGTAAACATATAATTCTTGTATGAGAAGCTTCTCAAAGAAGAAATGTGATTCTTGTTTTTCTCTTTAGAATCTTAATTTATTATTCATTAAATTGAAGGGTTGGTTTTGTCACAAATATAATAAAACAATAATTTTAATAACTATTAGAATTATTTAATTGATAACTATACAGTTTCGGTCACCACTGGTCGACCATCCTCAGTAGTTCTAAAAATTGAAATGAAACATTTATTTACATTTTTCTTTTTTATAGAGAATTATATAATACAAAATTTTTATTTTTTTTTATTTTTATTTTTACAATAATTTGAAATCATACATACATCTCGTTCAAGAACCGGAATTTGTCATTTCACATGAAACATTCATTCTTAAATCTTCATTATAGATACATTCACACAATTCATTACAATCACACATATATATATATATATATATATATATATATATATATATATATATATAGCAACAATTTATAAAAACGTTTATCACTGAACTAGAAACTATTTTGAATTAATGATTATAACGTTTTTATAAATTGTTGCTATATATATATATATATGTGTGTGATTGTAATGAATTGTGTGATGTATCTATAATGAAGATTTAAGAATGAATGTTTCATGTGAAATGACAAATTCCGGTTCTTGAACGAGATGTATGTATGATTTCAAATTATTGTAAAAATAAAAAAAAAAAAAATAAAATTTTGTATTATATAATTTTCTATAAAAAGAAAAAATGTAAATAAATGTTTCATTTCAATTTTTAGAACTACTGAGGATGGTCGACCAGTGGTGACCGAAACTGTATAGTTATCAATTAAATAATTCTAATAGTTATTAAAATTATTGTTTTATTATATTTGTGACAAAACCAACCCTTCAATTTAATGAAAAATTTCGAAATCAAGTCACTTAAGTTCTGGAAGAAATTTACTTAATTTATTATTTTTGTTTTATCTAGGTGTCTTAATAATATTATTTTTCCCTGTTGAATGGAAGCAAATGCTTGATTCCATGACTGGGAGGTTTTTTTACGGAGTGAGATTGTTAGCATCAACCCCTTTTAATCGCTTTTTATGACAAGCAGAGGATACTATGGACCTATTCTATTTAGGCCCCTTATATATTTAACATTTGAGATTTGTATCAAGCAGAGAACATCCTCATTCATTTCCTTTGAAAATTGACAAATCTGCTACTCTTAGCAAGTTAATTTTTTAACTTAAATAAAGATCTGTTAATACCCATAAATTATATTAATTAGATGCCTTCTTGACTGTATGTTTTAGTTAAAAACATCGTTTAGTATAATTCCTAAATAAATAATAAATTCCAATTATTTTCTATAGGATTTTTAACCGACTTCAAAAAAGGAGGAGGTTCTCAATTCGACTGATTTTTTTTTTGTGTCTATGTTACCTGATATCTTCGCCAATTGTAAACCGATTTTGATATTTTTTTGCATTGGATTCAGTCTAGTTTCCGATTGGTTCCGTTTTTTTTTCATTAGTATTGGACCTTTTTTGGAATGTTTGTTTAGGCATAACTTCTTTGTTTATGAACCGATTTAGATTATTCTTTTTATATTGCAAAGAGGGTACGTGAGGAGTGGTCCTATATTAATTTGGTCAAGTTCTGATGATATGATCAATGACGAATTAACGTAAATATCTCATTCTTATGAGCAAATAATAATTATAATAAATAAAATCTTTTATAAAAAAACCAATATTAAAACGTTCATTTAAAACCCGCAAACGTTTCTAGAGAATTTCTATATTTATGAATTTAATTTTATTATCATTTTCTGGGATGGAGAAGACGAGGAGGGATTGAGTGGGGATGGATGGGGATTGATGACCAATCGACTTGATTGGGGAATAATGGAATTGAAATAATTATCGGAAAAGAGGTTTTTTTATCTAATTAGATTTTTCCTCTTATTAAAAACAAGGACTAAAGATGAATAAGGACACTCGATGGTGGAGAATTTATCTCCGGAATCGAAGCAAAAATACAATGTATACATTAATTAATGTAAAATAATTGGTTTAATAAAATTTATCATTTTCTGACTCATTCGCCCGACCCTTTCTCTTACAAGATGCATACAAAATATTATGTTAAGTCACTATTAATAACATCACTAAAAAGAGAAAAATAAAAATAATTTTTATAAAAAAAAAATAAAACCGACTTCAAAAAAATTAAATGGAACAAATAAAATAATAAGAACTCAAAATAAAATAAAATGCACTAAAAGGTATAAAATAATTATCTAATTCAGTTAGAACTAAACATCGAAATATTAACATGAAATCACTTTTTGAAGTCGGTGCTAAACAAACTAGCAAATATTAGCGAGCGTACCCGCCAAACGTACTAAGTAAAATCTGTCTAGTTTGTTTCATAAAATGTATGTTTGGCACGCACTTCAAAAAGTGATTTTCATGTAAATATTTAGTCGCTTAGTTGTAACTAAATAAGATAATTATTTTATACCTTTTAGTGCATTTTATTTTATTTTTGAGTTATTATTATTTTATTTGTTGCATTTTATTTTTTTGAAGTTGGTTTTTTTTTTTTATAAAAATTATTACATGCTTTATGTTAGCTTCATCAATGTGACTTTTGTTCTGTTAAATTTCGCAAACATTTCTCTATAAAAATAATTAAGACTAAAAAAGTAAAAAAATAAATTATATTTTAAAAAAACTAAAAAACATGCTTCTAAAAAGTACAAAATAATGTACTTAATCAAAAATCGTGGAGCACTTTGTCGAAATTAATTAAAAGTACATGTTTCTGCGCCCCACACTTTTTGATTAAGTATTAACTACATTATTTTGTACTTTTTAGAAGCATGTTTTTTAGTTTTTTTTTAAATATAATTTATTATGTGGAATTTTCTGTGTTCGATTTGATTATTAAAATTCTTTTAATAAAACCGCATATTTTAATATTTTAAAGTACCTATCTACTAAAAAAAACAACTAAAGCCCAGAATTTCAACCATTAATCAAATCATCCATTAGGGTGGTAATTTTTCAATTAAATTTATATATCTAAAGAATGTCAATCATTTTAAATGATTCAAATAAACAAATAAATTTCCAATGATCATCAAGTATTTTTTTTTTTTTAATTTTAATATTAACCGTTCCCTGTTTTATTTTTATCACAGGTACTAATATTAAACAATATTTACAAAATTAAGAGCCAGCCAATTATTTAATTTTTAATTAAATGAATAATAAAATATTCATTTGCTGAGTTGTAGGCAAATATTTTTTATTAAGATAAAAATAAAAATAAAAAACTACCCTTTTATTAAATTACGAAAATGAAAATAATTAAACCAATTTAAAACATTTAAAAAAAAAATCAAATATAATTAGAAATAAAGAAAACGAGCTATTACGAGCGTGCATTTGGCCGAGGGTTGGATAAATATATTGCACCGAGATTTTCACCAGAATATTTATATAATTGAAAAGCTTTTGTTTTGCTGAATGTAGCAAAGTTGTTAATTTTTAAAGAGAAATCAATGTGGTTGACCTCTGCTTGATTCTAATAAACCTATATTTATATATCTTCTTCTTATAGTGCCACGCCCGAACGGGCGTCGGTTCCTCTCCACATATACCTGTGCTGAGTGTGTTTAGCTGTTTTACACAGATATACAGGACCTACTATTTAACGCCGGTTCCGAACGGCTAGTTTGGAAAGGTTGAATAAGTAATTCTACTCTTGGTAGTTTGCCATTGCTTTCCAAGAGGAGGCGGCTGCAAATATCTGCAGACTCAGTCTCGAACCAAAATACTTCAGGACAGCGGCCCGACACTCTGACCACTGACCCTCAGTCGCTTCTATATATTTATATATACCAAATATAAATATGTACACAAATATATAATTTAATAATTTGGGAGTTTATTTTCGAGGGTTTTCATCAGCAGTATCTTTAATCAGAAATATTTTATCTGTTATTTCTCATTACCCCATTGGATATAAATATATTTGATTTGTTATTATACCAAGCTAGTCAAACTAATTATAGTCTCAAAGAAATAAATTACCTATACAAATTTATATTTGGTATGTGTATTTATATTTGCATCAAGAATAAGAAAACCTCATTGATATCTCTTTAAGAATATCTATAGTTAAAGACATGGGCGCCGGCAGGGAGGAGCAAAGGGGTGCACTTGGACCCCTGTCTTTAAAGACTACACAGAAAAAGATTAAGAATTGATTTGAATTTTAATATAAATGTCTAATATTATATGCCTACTTACTAGTCTAAGATCTCAACTTAGGTCGACCTTCACCTATCGAGTTTCCCGAGGGGTGAACCTCGACCTAATATGCTGTACACCTACTTCCACTTGTACTTCAAAATATTTCCAAGTACTTCCAAATATTTACAAGTACTTACAAATATTTCCAAGCACTTCCAAATATTTCCAAGTACTTCCAAATATTCCCAAGTACTTCCAAATATTTCCAAGTATTTCCAAAATACTTCCAAAGAGGTGTACACCTACTTCCAATCGCGGATCACCCCTCGGAGTTTCCTAATGTTAATAAACAAAACTTGATAGAGTCGACATCTAATTTCCCTGCATAGCTATTTTTAATAAATAAACTGCAACGGATCGTTGCTAAACTTTATCCAAATTCATTTGAAATATTAATATGTTTGTTCCTTTATTATTAATCAGATATCACTTGCAATTTGTAGTTCATATTGAGTTGTTTACCAAAAAAGAATTTAGTCTTTTTGATTTTAAGTCGATTCTTCCACGTTTTCAATAGAGGTTGCCATTAATGGTCAAAACATCAAAAATGGAATGCAATAAGGTTATTCCTCTAGTATTAGATAAAAATCGATCGTTATTTTTGATTTTATGTCGATTCCTCCATGTCTTCAGCAATGGTTACCAATAATAATCGAAACGTCAAAAGCCTAATGTAGAATTGTTATTCCTCAAGTATTAGATGAGAATCGATGTCTATTTTTTATTTTAAGTCGATTCCTCCATGTCTTCAGCAATGGTTACCAATAAAAACCGAAATGTCAAAAATCCAATATAGAATGGTTATTCCTCAAGTATTAGATGAGAATCAATCGTTATTTTTGGTTTAAAGTCGATTTCTCTATGTCTTCAGCAATAGTTTCCAATAAAAACCGAAACGCCAAAAATCCAATATAGAATGGTTATTCCTCAAGTATTAGATGAGAATCGATGGCTATTTTTGATTTTAAGTCGATTCCTCCATGTCTTCAGCAATGGTTTCCAATAAAAACCGAAATGTCAAAAATCCAATATAGAATGATTATTCCTCAAGTACTAGATGAGAATCAATCGCTATTTTTGATTTTAAGTCGATTCCTCTATGTCTTCAGCAATGGTTACCAATAAAAACCGAAACGTCAAAAATCCAATATAGAATGATTATTCCTCAAGTACTAGATGAGAATCAATCGCTATTTTTGGTTTAAAGTCGATTTCTCTATGTCTTCAGCAATGGTTACTAATAAAAACCGAAACGTCAAAAATCCAATATAGAATGGATATTTCTCAAGTATTAGATGAGAATCAATCGCTATTTTTGATTTTAAGTCGATTCCTCCATGTCTTCAGCAATGGTTACTAATAAAAACCGAAACGTCAAAAATCCAATATAGAATGATTATTCCTCAAGTACTAGATGAGAATCAATCGCTATTTTTGGTTTAAAATCGATTTCTCTATGTCTTCAGCAATGGTTACTAATAAAAACCGAAACGTCAAAAATCCAATATAGAATGATTATTCCTCAAGTACTAGATGAGAATCAATCGCTATTTTTGGTTTAAAATCGATTTCTCTATGTCTTCAGCAATGGTTACTAATAAAAACCGAAACGTCAAAAATCCAATATAGAATGATTATTCCTCAAGTACTAGATGAGAATCAATCGCTATTTTTGGTTTAAAATCGATTTCTCTGTCTTCAGCAAAGGTAACGGATAAGAAAACAACGCAGTTGCTATGGTTACTCATAAAAATTCCTCCCAAATTTTTAGCATTTCACAGAGAGAAGCCTATCCATTCTTACTTAAGCAAGGCTAAATGAGCTATATTAAAACTTTCAAATGAATAAATTTTAAAGAATTTAAAAAATTAAAAAAGTACCATCTAACTCTAGAGTAAAGTACTTTAAAATATAATTTTACTAAAAACTTTATTTAACCTTTTTGTGGTCCCCAAGGTACTTAATTAGGATATTAAATTTCATCAAAATTGGTTAAGTCATTTTCAAGATATTTAGAAAAAACTAAAAAAGTACTGAAATAAAGTACTAATGTTTGTGGGCCGATATGTACCAAAAACTAATCAGCGCTTCATTTTGTTAAACTAATGGTAGGTTTTCAATTTCATTTCAATCAGCGCAAAGGTGTGGAAAAAATCGTGGGCCAAAAAAGCGATAACATACATCCATCCATACATACATACATACATCCGCACGCACTAAATGAAAAAATCGCACTTTTTGGCCTCTCGACGAGACCCCATGTAATTTTTGGCAAAACCGTCACGTGCTAAAATTCAACCTAATTGAATACTACAATTTGTGACTTTATTTGAGTCCATGGGTTCCGTAGTCTTTACCTGAGGACCCTTTGAAGCCACGCTTGCTCCGAGAGCGATTGCAATACTTTACCCATGCTTTGCATTGGATAAAGTAAAAAATTAAAGTTGATAATTTTATTACATAAATGTAGTTATCCAGTTTCGGGATAAATATATTACCAATCGAGAGTAAAATATGTATATAAATGCCAAGTTGGTTCGACATCATTTTTCCCTGCATAAGTCCAGGTAGACAGGGTATCAACAGGTAACTTCGAATTAGTATTTTGTAGTTATCGAATTTCCTTTATTGTTTTTTTATGAAAATGTAGATAATTTTATTGCGAATTAATTAATTTTATTTATTGAAGCTATCCAGGGAAATTGGCTGTCGACCCTATCAAGTTTTGTTTATTAATACTAGTACATTATATTATCAAAATTTATTAATTTCATCAGGAAACTCGATAGGTGAAGGTCGACCTAAGTCGGGATCTTGTACTATACGTATAATTAAAAGGATAAACTATTATAAATTATATTTTATTAGTTAATAGTATAGTGTGTAAATGCAGATGCACCCCCCCCCCCCCATGAAAATAATCCTGCCGGCGTCTATGATTCAAGAATAGAAAAAAAACTTAACTCGATCTTCACATCAAATTAATGAATGTTTGATTATTCATTTAATTAAAAATAACATTTTAATAATAATTCATTAGCTCTACATAAAAAAAGAGAATGTGGCCCTCTATCAAAATATGGAATTTAATTATATGGCTTATAATAAATTAATTATAAAATTTTTGAAATATTTTGATGAAGATTTAATTAAGAATATTATGAAATCTATTGAATGTAAAGAATTCGAAAAATGGATTCTATCCATCGAATAAGCGAGATTTTTAAGAATACCATCATGGGCTCCTCTTGGTCCTCTTCGTCATTGGAATTGGTCTCCGGTGTCAACGAGAGTGTTATTTCGCCCAGGCTGAACGCCGTAATAGCCGTGGAGCTTACAGTGGTGACAGTAACGTCTGTAACAGCAGAGGGGACGCTGGTCGTGGCGGTTCTCTCATTGGACAAAGGCGTCGGCGAAGCTGAGGGTTGTTGTTGATGTTGAAACGGGGGAGCCCCGTGGGGTCGATGATTATTCAGAGCAGCTAAAACCTCCGAATAGGGAAGGTAATCGACATCGACCGCGTTCCCAGCATCCGACTGCTCTGGCCACATTGTACTATTATCTGCAAAAATCAAATCAGATACACTTCGATTAGGACACATAATAAAATGATATATTTTTAGATTTAAAATCTAGGGGAATAAAATGAAAGTACAATTCCAGCAAAATTTGGCAATTTTTTTCTCTAAGAACTAACTCTATTGAGATAAAAAGTTTAAATGTAGGACAAATATCGTCTTAGAGTGTAAACCTGCAAACTCACAACAAGGAAATTTTACAGGGCAGTGAAAAAACAAACAAAATTTAATATTGTTGTTATGTAAAGAAACTATTTTTCACATTTTTTTTCTAGAACTTGCGATCGTAATTTTAAGTAGAAGTTTTATTTGGAAGATCCGGCATTTCTTTTTCTTTCGAACGGTATTAATATGTCATAAATGATAAAAAAATGGATTTAGCAGGTTTACACTCTAAGCCGACGTATGGTTCATAAAGAGAAATCAGATTGTCTATTGCTTGATGCAAATAAACATATACATATAAATACCAAATATAAATATGTATAATTATATAATTTATAGACTATGATATAGAAAGCTTGACCTTAATCATCAGTCATTTTTAATTAGTAGTTTTTTATTTGTTATTTCTCATGGATTCAAATTCCTGATTGGCTGTAGGTAAATTCATTTTGAACAGATTTATAAGTAGATACCTACTCATATTCCAGAATTTTCAAAAAATCAAAATAATCAAAATTTTGAACAAACTCAAAAATTTGAAAATTAAAAAAAAAAATATTAATTTTCAAAATTTTCAAATTTTCCAAAAAATGAAATCATGATGACTTAAATGATATTGGCATTCTATTTGCTTAAAAAGTTTTTCCCTTGATATAATTAATGGTTAGAGATGATCCCACAGCTTAAGGAGGTACAATCGACTCAATTTTTGCAAGAAACCTCAATAAAATTAGTTATTTTAATTAGTTATGTCCATCGATTAAATTATTAAAGTTGTTATAGTGAAATAAGGACTATATTTTTTATGTAGATAATTTATATTTTAAATTGAAAGTTTTTGTAGCCGAGAGTAGCAGAATTTTTATATATTGAAGGAGACAATAAAAGAGTATGTCTTCTGATGGAATTATAAATTTTATTTATTTATAACGAGACTATAGTTTCGAGGGCTTTGCCCTCTTCATCAGTCTATTTATTATTATATTATATTACAGAATTAATTCCGGTGAATACATTGTAATAGACTCGATGAAGAGGGCAAAGCCCTCGGAAACTATAGTCTCGTTATAAATAAATAAAATTTATAATTCCAGCAGAAGACACAGTCTTTTATTGTCTCCTTCAATTTATATTTTATTGCCAACGTTTCGTCAACTTTGTTGACTTCTTCAGGGCTCAAATAGTTAACTTCCCTGCATATTAGTCATTTTTATAATTATTCTTTCTTAATAAACACATTAAAAAAAATTTCAATCTGATTGATGTTAACTTGCCTTGATATGTTTACTAAAAAAGAATAATGATAAAAATGACAAATATACAGTGAAGTTAACTATTTGAGGCTCTGAAGAAGTCAACAAAGTTGACGAAACGTTGGCAATAAAATATAAATTATCTGTATAAAAAATTGAAGGAGACAATAAAAGTGTGTGTCTTCTGCTGGAATTATAAATTTTATAAATTTTATTTATTTATAACTATAGTTGAAAAGTTGAAAAGTCAACTCTGGTGGATCTGATTTATTCCCAACTGTCCGAGCCAGAATCAAAACCAAAATTAATAATCCCATACTATGGAAAAATTTCGGAAACTTTAAAATTAAAATTCAAAACTTTAGGATATGAAACTATTTTCAAATCCTCTAGAACATTGGGATCTGATATTAGCAATAATAAGAAAGCCAAAATTCAAAAAAATGGACAAAAAAGGTGTCTATTCCATAACATGTGGAGAATGGGATTCGATCTATATAGGAAAAACAGAACGAAATTTAAGCACACGCATTTCAGAACACAAACGAGTTTTTAAAGGGGGTTCGGGGCATAGTGCATTTGCAGACCATTTAATATCCGAGAAACATTGTTTTCCAGATGAATCAAATATTAAATTAATTAGATCAGAATTAAATCCCTTAAAAATTAGTATTTTCGAACCGTTAGAAATTTTAAAATCATACAATAATTCACCAAAAAAATTCTTAAATCGAAAAATAGAAATTCCCGAAAGCTTTATTTTAAAAATAGCCGCTCAAATAAAAACTTCACGAACGCCACCTACAGCCAAAATAAAACAAGTATAAATTTCAATTCTTAACTTGGCCACCCTGAACAATTCTTAACCTAACCCATGGAAAATTTTAACCTTTCATTCATAAATTAATTCCTGTGAATCCATTGTAATAGAGTGATGAAAAGGGCAAAGCCCTCGAAACTATAGTCTCGTTATAAATAAAAAAATTTATAATTCCAGCAGAAGACACACTCTTTTATTGTCTCCTTCAATATATAAAAATTCTGCTACTCTCGGCACAAAAACTTTCAATTTGTATAAAAAATATATTTCTTATTTCCCCAAAACAACTCTAATAATAAAATTAATCTGGAAGATTTCTTAACTTATTTAATTACCCCAATCGATATAGTGAATACAAATAAATTTCGTAAATATAAATCAACTGCTGTTTGTTATATTACACAATAACAAAATATATATGAAAAATAATTTTTAAGAAAAAAATAAAACCGACTTCAAAAAATTAAATGCAACAAATAAAATACACTAAAAGGAATAAAATAATTATTATCTTATTTAGTTACAACTAAACTACGAAATATTAACATGAAATTACTTTTTGAAGTCGGTATCAAACAAACTATACCTATAAGCGAGTCGTACCCAACAAACGTACTAAGTAAGATCCGTCGAGTGCGATTCATAAAAGGTATATGTTTGGCACCGACTTCTAAAAGTAATTTCATGTTAATATTTCGTAGTTTAGTTGTAACTAAATAAGATAATAATTATTTTATACCTTTTAGTGTATTTTATTTGTTGCATTTAATTTTTTTGAAGTCGGTTTTATTTTTTCTTAAAAATTATTTTTATTTTTCTCTTTTTAGTGATGTTATTAATAGTGATGCTATCATGAGAACTTGACCAAATTAATATTGCACCATCCCTAAGATATCCCCTTTCCAATAAAAAAGAATCATCGAAATCGCTTCATAAACAAAGAAGTTAGTACTGAACAAACCTAACAAAAAAGGTCTTAATACCTATGAAAAAATTGGACCAATCGGAAGGTAGACTGGACTCAATGCAAATTTTTTTTCAAAATCGGTTCACAATTCGCGGAGATATGAGGTAACATAGGCACAAAAAAAAAAAAATCTGTCGAATAGAGAACTTCCTCCTTTTTTAACCGACTTCAAAAAAGGAGGAGGTTCTCTATTCGACTGAATTTTTTTTTTTTTTTTTTTTTTTTGTGCCTATGTTACCTCATATCTCCGCCAATTGTCAACCGATTTTGAAAATTTTTTTTTGCATTGGGTCCAGTCTAGCTTCCGATTGGTCCCATTTTTTTTTCGATTTTTTTCCATAGGTATTAGACCTTTTTTATTAGGTTTGTTTAGACCTAACCTCTTTGTTTATGAACCGATTTCGATGGTTCTTTTATCCGAAAGGGGGTGTCTTAGGGATGGTGTCATATTAATTTGGTCAAGTTCTGATGATATGATCACTATTAATGACATCACTAAAAAGAGAAAAATAAAAATAATTTTTAAGAAAAAAATAAAAACCGACTTCAAAAAATTAAATGCAACAAATAAAATACACTAAAAGGTATAAAATAATTATTATCTTATTTAGTTACAACTAAACGACGAAATATTAACATGAAATTACTTTTTGAAGTTGGTGCCAAACATATACCTTTTATGAATCGCACTCGACGGATCTTACTTAGTACGTTTGGCGGGTACGCTCGCTTATAGGTATAGTTTGTTTGGCACCGACTTCAAAAAAGTAATTTCTTTTTTTTGAAGTCGGTTAAAAATGGGTGTACTTCATTCTCCCTCTTTTCCACTCACTGGTTCCCCTTCTCTACGAGTAGGAATATTCACATATATCGCTTAACGACTGCTTAAGTTACACTTCAATCGACATCATTAGTCAAGACTCTTACGGATTTTTTTATGCATATTTAATTGATCTTTTTTAGGGCACGTCATTGTCTAAATTTAAATAATGGCAATATGTAAACTTTGCAGTATTGATTCAAGCCATTAAAATGTACTAATAAAAATGTTTAAAAAAAAACATTTTTTTTTTATATTTTTCTATTAAAATTATATGGAAGACATATTATAATGAGATGGTTTTATATAAATGAAGTAATTTTAAAGCTAATGAAAATTTAAGAGTCTTCATTTAGGAAATGATTTTATATTTTAGATTAAAATTATTAAGCGTTTTTTATTATAATCTTCCGTTCTTCATCTTTTTATATAGTGCATTTTTGTTCCAAAAGAATTTATATTTGTTTTAGATATAATAAAATATTTATTAAGTCTTTCCTCGTAATCTATAAATCTGGGAAATTAGTATACATATATTTCAATAGAATATCAAATTAAATATTTATTCAATCAAAAACCTGCAGAGCTAAGGTCACCTGAGCCATTATCAAATCAGCGATAGAGAACTATGGAATAGATATAACAAATAAGCTGGAATTTGGTAGAAAAATTTGAATCTTTGTGCAAAGTTTAAAATTTAAAGATAATCAATGAGGATGTCCTTCTATATATAATTTATTTGTTAGAGACTATAGTTTTGATAGACTTGATCTTCATCATCAGTCTTTTTAATTATAAATAATCTATGTTTTTCCTATGGGTTTAAATATCTAATTGGATGTAGGTAAATTCGGTTTGTAAGTAACATAATCTGGTTACCTTTCAAAGGTTTGGAATATATAGCCAATTATGTAAAGGTATATGTTGCAGTAAAAACCCGTTTTTAGTAAGAACGGGTTCTTACTAGTTAAAACGCGTTTCAACGAATACCTTTGTGGAAACTAGAATTTACTGATGTTGGTTGAGTTTGGTCCAAAGGTCTAGAATCTTCATTTTTGACCATCTGCCTCATTTTTAAAACGAAAATGTCCTAAATTACATCCTCATTAGAAGCAAACTTGTAGAGGATGTAATTTTTGACATTTTTGTTTAAAAAATGTTGAAAATAAACACCCAAAATGAGGCGGAAGGTCAAAAATGAAGATTCTAGACCTTTTGGACCAAACTCAACCAACATCAGTAAATTCTAGTTGCCACAAAAGTATAACTAGAAAGAACCTGTTTTTACTGCAACATATATAAGGTGAAATAATTCATTGAGTGTTTTCCGTATTTATAAAAACAACATTGTTAAAACGTTTATTAAGAATACCAAATGTTTAGTTAGAATTTCTCACTTTATCAATGAAAATTTGGAAAAATAGTTGATTAAAAAAAAAAAAGTTTAAATTTTTAATAAACTTTTTGACCTTATTATTATAAAAAAAATTGCAACTTGTAATTAATTCCTAAACTCTAAGATAGAGAGAGGTGGAATAAATTGAAATAAATAAATAAATAATAAAAGAAAAGTTTTTGTTTTGCCGAGAGTAGCAGAGTTGTTGATTCACAAAGAGAAACAAAAACTTTTCAATAGAATCAAAGAGATTGTCCTCTGCTTGATGCAAATAAACATACACATATATATATCGAAATGATATATATGTATATATATATTATTTATTTGTTTGAGACTATAGTTTCGAAGACTTGGTCTTCATCATCAGTCTTTTTTAATTATAAATATTGTTTTTCATGGAGTCAATATCGTATGGATATTAAAAATTTGATGTTTCTTAGCTGGTAGCCAGTTTGGAATGAAAAACAATATTTATAATTAAAAAAGACTGATGATGAAGACCAAGTCTTAGAAACTATAGTCTCAAACAAATAAATAATATAGTATTTTAGTGTTTAGGAGTGAGAAATTAATATAAATTATCTTTTTTATGTTTAGCTCCTTCGTATTAATATGCAACACCAGTGACAACATAAAATAATTTTTAAGAAAAAAATAAAAACCGACTTCAAAAAATTAAAATGCAACAAATAAAATACACTAAAAGGTATAAAATAATTATTATCTTATTTAGTTACAACTAAACGACGAAATATTAACATGAAATTACTTTTTGAAGTCGGTGCCAAACAAACTATACCTATAAGCGAGCATACCCTCCAAACGTACTAAGTAAGATCCGTCGAGTGCGATTCATAAAAGGTATATGTTTGGCACCAACTTCAAAAGTAATTTCATGTTAATATTTCGTCGTTTAGTTGTAACTAAATAAGATAATAATTATTTTATACCTTTTAGTGGATTTTATTTGTTGCATTTAATTTTTTGAAGTCGGTTTTTATTTTTTTCTTAAAAATTATTTTATTTTTCTCTTTAGTGATGTTATTAATAGTGATCATATCATCAGAACTTGACCAAATTAATATCACACCATCCCTAAGACACTCCCTTTTCGGATAAAAAAGAACCATCGAAATCGGTTCATAAACAAAGAGGTTAGGTCTAAACAAACCTAATAAAAAAGGTCTAATACCTATGGAAAAAAATCGAAAAAAATGGGACCAATCGGAAGCTAGACTGGACCCAATGCAAAAAAAATTTCAAAATCGGTTGACAATTGGCGGAGATATGAGGTAACATAGGCACAAAAAAAAAAAAAAAAAAAAAAAAAATTCAATCGAATAGAGAACCTCCTCCTTTTTTGAAGTCGGTTAAAAATACAAAAAAGTTTACTTCCAACTATGAAGGCATCAACAATAACAATGAATTCAACATCGTATACAAATACCAGTGTATTTGTGATAGCACATATATCGGAACGACAAAGAACAAAAATCAACGATTGTATCAACATGATCTCAATGTTAGAAATAAAAATGTCAACCACACAGCTTTAACGGAGCATCTAGTTCTGACGGGACATGAGCTTGACAAGAATAATTTTAAACCTGTTTACAAAGACAACAACAATTTTAAGAGATTTTTTGTGGAAAGTCTTTTTAAAAACAATGAACCAAATATATTAAATAAACAACAAGACTATGAATTCGCCGATTTCTATAATGGGGCATGGAAAATATAAAACTGTAATTATAGATCTATTTTTTCATTCAAAATAAATTTTTTAAAAATAGACATTTCATTAATATCAAGAGGTGATTCGGAATCATAGCCAGTCGATCATGGTAGATCGTCCCTTGGGGATGTGATTTGACATGGAGATACTATTTTTAAATATTTAACCACTTTTTAACTCTTGGACTGTCTCTCGTCGAATGTATTCTTTCTGGAACTGTGATATGTTATCTGTGATATCCCAATGAAATGTATTGTTCAATCAAAAAAATTTTTATAAACAAAAAAAATGTAAATAGGTCTGATGAGCCAAACAATGGCGAAACTAGTAACAATAATAAATAATTCAACATGAACATTTATTAAATTTCATTTATCCATTTCAAAATTTCTCTATTATTAATACGAAGGAGCTAAACATAAAAAAGATAATTTATATAAATAAATAATATATATATACAGATATATCATTTCGATATATATGTGTGTATGTTTATTTGCATCAAGCAGAGGACAACCTCTTTGTTTCTCTTTGTGAAACAATAAAAGAATTGTATTATTGTATGTAAAGGTATATTTTAATTTCCATCAACCAAAGGACAACTTCATTAATATTTAATTGATTTCTCCATTTTGAATCAACTTTTCTACTACTTTCGGCAAGAAAAAATATTTTTAATTAAAATTTTAAGCTCAAACAAAGAATTACCATATAATTAAAATTTTTAAAAATTGTTTCTAATAAGATTGAAGTAATTTTTGGAGACGGACTGATAAGTGAATTAAGTGGATATCGATGAGGCAGTCCAAAAAAAATGTTGCATTGGATTTCCTTTCAAACCCCTGAAGAAGGAGGGAATAGCCTCCGAAACGTCGGTTTTATGAATAAAAAGATAGTGTAAATTATCTTCTTCTCTTCTTCTTTTTTTGGACTGCCTCATCGATATCCACTTAATTGTATCTTCTTAAAAAAGTTTTCAATTTTTCTTCCAATTTATTTTAAAAGTTACCAAGCTCAAGTTAATTATTCCTCAAAGTTAGCTAGCATATATTGATTCGAAAGTTCTCGTTGATAATATCAGGAAAAACTATTTAAATAGCTTCCACCAAAAGAGAATCATGTCATGATTCTAATCATAAATGCGACATATGTGGAATATGTTCCTTTATTAGGACAAGTGATTTATCAACTCTCTTTAACAGGCTGGCGATTAAATAGCTTGCATTCATTTAAGCCGCAAGAGGTAGAGAGAAAGCGAGCTAGTTGAAAAACGATTGAAACGACCCTTACCAAACTTGGAGGCTGAATTTAAATGATATTTTTAAACTCCCCTTTCTGCAATAACTTTCTACTAGTCAAACAAATATCAACGTTCATTTTTTTAATAACTCATAAAAGAAACTGCCCTTGGTTACGATTTTTTATTTTGTTTTTTTGTTTCCAAAACTTTCTCTCAACAATGAAATGTTATTTTCATTTCAACGGGCTGTATATATACAGAACATATTTCGATGCTTATCTAAAAACGATATTAGAAAGATTACTATCTATGTATCTATCTATAATGATGTTAAAGCAAGCATTTGCTTTTTATTCGTTCGAAGGGACATTAAATAAAATTATTAAAAGATGATATTCGAGAAGCTAGAAAAAAAAGAGGAAAAGTTCATAAAATCGTAACAAAGACTTCTTGAATTAGTTATTAGTTCAGTCGTTATTATTATACGAACAATTTGAAAAGTTAATTAACATAAGACCATAAGAATTTATTTCAATAAATAGCAAAATAAATATTCTTCATAGTTTTTACTTGGCAGGCAGAAAAAAAATAGTTTCAAGTAGCATTTTTTCTGTGTGTATATGGTATGTTACGCCTAACTTGTAAAATTGCCTATTTCAGGGAATATAGGCAAAATTTTGCCGAATTCGTGAATTCATCATATCGCTTGCCGATTTTCGGAATTAAACAATTTCATTGGTAATTTCATTTTCTAGAGGTAGCTTTATGTAAGAAAAATCAAACTATTTATATTTAACATTTTATTTATTTAAACTAAACAAAAGTGAAAATACTAGTATATTACCATATATTATGTGCTTTTTATTTATAAAATAAAACTGTTCCTTAAAAATTTCGTGATTTATTAAAAATTACATTTTTATTTTTTGACGTAGGCGCTGGCACATATCTGTGGTTTATAATTTATTAAAGTTGACATATGTTTAAAATAATAAATAAAGTTTTAATTATTAATGAAATTGACATTGACAATTCTTAATTTCGGAAATCGCCAACTTATTTCATGATTTCGATGAAATTGTATTGCCTATTTCCATAAATATGCAATCTCGAAATTATGAGTAACATATATATATATATATATATGTGTTTGTGTGTGGTATATGTATACCCAAGGTAACTCAATAATGGAAATTTGTAAAAAAAAATATGGTGTAGGGAGGAGACCGGGGCAAATTTTCCAACTTTTTATAATTTTTATTTTTATCTTTTTTGAAGTAAACAGGATATCACTGCATATATATATATATATACCTTTATCTGCAAACTAGAACAATTATTTTTCAAAAAATAAATAAAGTTTTTGACAACAAATGGTTAAGTTGGAAAATGTGCCCCGTATGCGGGGCAAGCTTTACCAGCCTACAAAAATTGTACGTCGTCAAATTTTTCAACTATACTTTAAATGGTAAAACACAGGTAATACATATTGCCTGTTACTTAATATGTATTTTTTATTGTAAACTAAAGAGATATAATAATAGAACATCCCCCGTATGCTTTTGGAAAACTTGCCGCGTCGCCATTTTGGAACATTAAATATACATATTAATAATAAAATAATATAATAATAATATTCATAAGAATTTTGCTGGCTTGGTGTGTACTGGATATATTAAATTTTTATTGTTAAGGATAAATAAATTGAATTGCTTTTCCAGTAATATATTTTATAATTCAAAATGGTTAATCCAAATATTTCGAGAGCGCTCTCGGCATCTCTTCCTCAGTAGGAAACTGTGGGACCACACAATAGGCAAGTCAGTGAGTTATTATTAATTATTTATTGGATTAACCATTTGAATAATAAAATAAATTACTGGAAAGAAGCAATTCAATTTATTTATCCTTAACAATAAAAAATAATATTATTACATACATGCGTAGTATGTAAGTTATTTGCAAAACAAACGCATATCTATGTGAAGAAAGAAACCCTTTTTTAGTCCATGCAATGTCAAAACAATAAGTTTAATACTAGTACGTTTATTTTAAGTTTTAATAAAGAGCTGAAAATTTACTCATCGTTGAAAAAATTAAAAAACTGCTCTGCCGATGATGTAACAGCAACTACTAAACTAAAACTTTCGTAGATGGTAAAAATTATAAATTTAAAAAATTCTAATAGAGATTTGATGGAAGGCAGCCCAAGAATAATGAAAATAAAATCACGAATAAAAGGAATTTACAGGAACGTCTCTTCATTATCTCCCTCCTTCTTCAGGGCTTCAAAGAGCCAACGAGCAGGAAATATACGGGACATTTTGCCCTTTCTCTCCCACAGCAGCACATCAAGATTTGCCGTTTCTTGGGCTGCCTTCTATCAATTCTTTATTGAAATTCTACCAGTCCGTCTCTCAAAAAAAAAAAAACGTGTAATATATTAAAAAATTATCAAAAAAAAGGTTTTTTTTGATAAAATAAAAAAATAAAAATAATAAAAATATTTTGCGAATGCATCTTTAAGATTTACAATCACTTGACCGTGGAATTTTTTTAACGATGAACATTATATCTTTGATTAAAATACTTTATATGGCAGATTGGTTACACCTCAGAGGATAAGCCAAGTGCTTGGGTTTCACTTTTGCCAATCGGGTTCAATTCCCGAAGAGATGAATACAACCCTCCTGACAAAATCAAAATTATCCATTTTTACTTAGGGAAAGTGTTGTAGGTTTTAGGTGAAACATGATATTAATTAATAAAGTAAAGGGTGTGTGGTTTTACAGTGAATGAAATAAAACTCAAAGAGGTTTATACAAACTCAGTATATTTCGAATTATTAGTCCATCATCAGGAGTTTACAGATTAAAAACTCTGTTTAATAATCCGAAATATATTGAATTTGTATAAACCTCTTTGAGTTTTATTTCATTTACTGTGAAACTACACTCCCTTTACTTTATTAATAAAAATTATCCATATCTCCTCCGATCTAATAGTTGACGATCTCTCTTGATTTTCTATGGAAATCGTATCGAGACTGCTATTGGCGTTTTGTCTTTTTCTATTATTAATAATATTCTTTTCTAATCATTTCTTTGATTTCCCTATTATACAAATTGGAACTCAAGTATCAGATAAGTTCATTTCGTTTAAATAAAATCATTAACGTGACCTCTCACGAAAATTTTAATATTAACTCAGTAAAAATCAATAAATTCGTCTATTTCGTCCACTTGATTAATAATTGAATTAGAAAACGGCCTCTCTTTTTCAACGGCTACCTGAATTTAAATTGAATTCCGATGGCAAGAAGTATGAAGGGAGGGCTGATTCAATTGGCAATCGAGCTGCGCCTAGACAGGTATGTAATTCTCAACCAATGGACCATATTGAAATTAACGCCGTCTCGGGCTGGCAGCTACAACAAGGCATTTGCATAGTTGGCCAAACCCGTTCTTGCAGCAGGCTGTTCACCACATCGGCAGCCCTTCGTGAAGACAAACCACAAGCGCCGCCTAAAATGACAAGCGGCCTCCGAGGACCGTTTACCCTAATTGAGTCCCGGTAAGGGAGCGCCAGGTAATAAGCCACCCCATCAAAGGTTTCGGAAATCGCTGTTTATAGCAGGATTACGATGATAATGGGAATAGTTTATCCTAAAAGTGCCTAATTCGCAACGATGCGGTCGACTTTCATTCACGTGAAACGTCTTGTGAGGGGAAAAAGAAAGATTTGGGATCAGTGCTGCCGTTACAGTACAAACGTATTATTTACAGTGAATTTTTAATTTACCATACAGGTAATTAGTCTCTTAAAGAGGTTCTTTCGCGACAATCCACACAACAAGTTTTAGCCTCGTAACCACTCTATAAATATGAACGGTTCTAAAATTTTAGGTTATGTTTTTTAACGTGACTGTGCTTTTTACACTACTATATTCTCTTTATGAATTGATCGTTTCCAAGCCATTGATATTATATCCCCTCCACTAAAAATAATAGCCCAAATATGTTTTTTTTATTTTTTATCAAAACTACGAGGTAAATCATTTCAATTTTTTTTTAAGTTACTCCGAATATATTATTCTAACAAATACTAGATTTTCTAACAAATTTTAGTCCTTCGATGAAAAAAATAAAATAATGATAATTTTCCCACCCTTTCCCAATCTATTTACCATATGTAAAAAATTTCATTTTTAATTGCAATTATTTCATGTTTGGTGTGGTAAATCGTCTTCAAATTTTAACAGTACGTTTATTATAGTTTTTATGACTTATATTCCAAGTTTCAAAGACTTTTTGAATTTTTTCATTTGTGAAAGAACTATCTTAATTATTTCTGGACTGCCTTTTATCCAATCTTGAGCTATTTGAATTTATTTCTAAAACGAATTAATTTTGTTAGAATTTAAAGACTTATTCAAAAAGTGAATTTCTAGGGATGCCATTTTATTAACCGACTTCGAAAAAAAGGAAGAGTTTATCAATTCAACGAAATGTCTGTTTTTTTTTGTGTGTGTTTTGTCATTTATTTCTCTTTACCATGTCGACCGATTTGGATGATTTTTTTGCATTCAGTCTCGTACCCGATTGGTTCCGTTTTTACTTTACCATACAGGGTATGGTCAAGTATTGTAATCGTGCATGAAAAAAGTGGGTTTTTTGCTTCTTTTTTTCGAAATATCTCAAAAACGGCTGAAATTATTTTGATTTAAAAAATTGAGCGAAACCATGATATTTCGGTTTACAAAAAAGCTCTTACAAGTGAACATCGAAAAAATTATATTTTTCGAGATAATAACTGTTTTGTCAAAATGTCTGCGCGTTACCAAATATTGTGGACGAGCTAGCTCAAAAACTAGTGTGAATATCAAAACCAAATTTCACACATAGTTTTGATGCATTAATTAATTAAATTAAAAAAATTGTTATTAAAAAAGTGCACCTGTACGTTCAGTTTTTATTTTTCAGGTCCGAAAATTCAGTTACTAAAAAAAAACAAAAAAAAATGGTTGTAATTATCGATATCTGCAAAACACATTACAGAGACATGAAAAAGATTTCAATTTCTCATATCAATTAATTATTTGACTTTACAACAGCAAGTAAAGCAGGTGGGATGAGCGTTGTTTAATCACTGTTCCGTGTTTCTGTTATAGAGCTAACCCTCATTCGATTAGAAAGCAGCCTATGTTCAAACGTTGCGAAAAGGCTTATTCTGATGGGAATATTCCAATAGCAAGGGGATGGCCAAAAGTCTAACTTTATTGAACTAATATCTGTTGTAACTCGTCAAAGATCGGAACCCCAAAATATTGTACAAAGATGGTATATCCCAGGTAGTTCGAAGAGAACAGTTCTATCATGAAAATAAGTAGGGAATTAGAAACAAATTCCAGGGATTGGTTCAGAGTTGAAGGTATCTGTGGTTGCACGACTATATTTTAAAAAATAATTCTAGCCACAATTTCTCTATGTGGACAGCCATCAGGATACTTCTAATCGAGGGTGAACCGCGATTGGAATTAGGTCTACACGTTTTTGGAATTATGTGGTATTATTTTGTATTTTAGTATTTAAAGTACTGGAATTTTTTGGAAATATTTGGAAATGAAAGTGGGAGTGGAAGTAGGTGTACCGGATATTAGGCCGCGGTTCACCCCTCGCTTCTAATAGTCAATCTATATATATATATAAAATTAAGGTTTTGTCTGTACATTGTTGCTCCAAATCAAAACAAATTTTGGTTGCAAAGTTATGAACGAAAACACCCTCAACAAAATTACAGGCTGTCTGTATGTCTGTATGTCTGTCTGTTTCAGTGGTTTCCGAAAAGTTGCTCACGATTCACGTAAAAACGGCTGAAGGGATTATTATGAAATTTCATATTTACATCAGATGTCTTCTAACTTACGTTTTTAGCTGTATAACGTTTTGATATTTTGTCCCCAGAAGGGGGTTTGGGGGGCGCACGAATGAAAATTATCAAATAACTCCTAAACTATTAACCCTATGGCAAATTTTATGATAAACAAAGTTGTAGGGGATGTGATTTCTGGCAACTTTTGTTAAAAAAAATTCCCCAAAAAAACCACCCAAAGGGGTAGGGGGGGAGTGTGAAAATATGTAAATTCTTGCCCTTGGAGCAAACTCAACCAAATTTTGTATACATAATCTCTGGGCCTCTAGAGAGCTAGAAATGCAAAAACTAACCACCCAAAATGGGGGGAGGGTCAAAAAATGAAAATTCTTTCTCTTGGCCCAAACTCAACCAAATTCTGTATACATAATCTGTGGGTCACTAGAAGGCTAGAAATGCAAAAACTGGGTGCGGAGGGTGGGTGCGGGTGGGGTGAGAAGTGAGGCGGAGTAGGGTGGAGGTGAAGGGAGTGGTGCGGGGTGGGGTACATGGGGCTAGGCGGGGGTGTGGTGCGCGGGGTGGGTGGGGCGCGGGTGGTGGAGTTGGGGGGCTGGAGGGGTTTTAGGGGTGGGGGTGAGGGGGTTAGGGTGCGGAATGGAGTGTTGGGGTGGTGGTGTGGGGGGCGGGTGTTGGGCATGGTGCGGGGACGGGAGTGCTGGGTGGGTTCCTGGGGGTGTGGTGGGTGGGAGTGGGGGAGGGTGGGGTTCGTGTTGGGGGTCCAGGGGGCGTGCCCCCTGGCTAGCAAGAGGGCCGCCGAAAGCGGGCCTTGCAGCTAGCTATCTCTAATGAAAGATTAACTTATTTTAAAAGGTTTAAGATAATGTATGACAAGGGAAAACAAGAGGGCTAGGTCACCCACAAAATAAATAAACAAATATCTAAATAATTTCAAATAAATAAATAAAAAACAATATGAACGGGCAATATTATGGTCCGCCGTATTTTTCAATATTTATTGAAATGTATCGTTTTTCACTAAATTCATTTGCTGACCAGAGTATCTAAACAAAATAAAATAAATAAATTCTATTAATATTATTTAAACAGACATAATAGAATATTTTATTTTATCATTTTTATTTTTCTCCAATACCTATATATTGACCGCTATATAAATATTTTGCCCTCGATACTGCTATGCTGCATATATCAAATTAATGCTGTCAATACAATTCGACATTTCACTTTTGTTGGTCTCTCTATCTCACTATACTTTTTTTATTGGATTCAAATATTCAATGAATAAATATTATTCCGATTCGTGATTTCAATTCATTATTTAGATATATCTATAAATATAAAATTTCGAATAAATTTGCATGTTTTAATAGTTGCTACTAACCGAAAAAATTCCAAAAAAAACTAATCCATAGAAAAAAATTCAAAAATATTCTTTGATTATTTATGGTAATGAGACATTTTAAGTCGGAAGCTGAAAGGATTTTGGAATGCAAAATATGAGGAATGCAGTTTCTATTGTATATCTTATCTGGGAGATTATTATAGTGCAAAGGTGTCAAACTCGCGGCCCGCGGGCCGTATGCAGCCTACAACTGATATTTTTCCGGCCCAGCCAAAAAACATACACAATTCATAGTAGTGGTTAAGATATGAAAAAGAATGAAGTTTGAAATTTAGTTTAAATCACATATTAATTAATTATAACTATTTATTAAACACAAACAACAAATAATAAAATATAATAACTGGTAGTTATATTGTAATATTTGTTGTTTTCAATAAGTTTTCAACTAGCACAAATTGGAATCAGATAAACCTCATTGCTAACGATAAAGAGTGTTCAATAAATAGTTATAATTAATTACGAGTGATTTAAACAAAATTGCAACCTTCAATAAATTTAATCCTGAAAATACAAGTATTAACATCTACATATCTAAGATGTTTTGAATTTCATAGTTTAAATTTATCACTCACTAATATAGTAAGAGGCGACTGTGGGTCAGTGGCTAGAGTGTCGGGTCGCTGTCTCGGAGATCTGCTGGTTCGAGACCGAGTCTCGGCAGATAGATATTTGCAGTCGCCTCCTCTTGGAAAGTAATGGCAACCTACCAAGAGTATAATTGCCTAGCCACCTCTCCAAATTAGCCGTTCGGAACCGGCGTTAAAAAGTAGGTCCCGTATATCCGACACCCGTTTCGGGTATGGCACTCGAAGAATAATATAGTATATAGTAGTATAGTATATAGTAGTATATAGTAGTTGATTTGAGAGGCGCCTCGTATTTAGGCAATCACTCGACGCGGATGAAGAGAAGCTGCGTAGAAGCTAGGCGAGTCCAATCATTCGAAGAGAATGTTCTCGAGCTATGAAATTTGTGCTTTAAATGAAGCTACTATATTCTCGACTCATTTAATAAATTGATGATGTTAAACTTGCCAGCACATTAGATCCGACTACTTTTTTAGCAAAGGGTTTTCATTAATCGAACTTCATTTATTTTTGTAAGTTAGATGCATATTTATTTCCTGAAGAAGTGAATATTTCGCTTTTTATTAATGCACCAAACTTTAACAAAATGCAAAGTTTTAGCATTTCAGATTGATTATATTTTCAGTATATGGTAATTTTCCCTATAAATTTCACCCCTTCATTTCAGGCCCTGAAGAAGAGCAAGTTTCGCTTTTTCTCTTTAATTGTACCCCAAACTCTACGACTATGCCAAATTTCACCATTCTAGGATCAGCGGAAATATTCTAGAATTTGATGAGCATGTCAGTCAGTCAGTGAGTCAGTGACGAAAAAGGTTATCGTTGTCTCCTTCTAATTTAGATGGTGTTTGCAATAGAAATATGAAATTTGGTGCTTTAGTTAAGCTTATGGACCAGTATTGAGGGAAAAAAATCAGCCATATGAGGTTTTCAATGCTAAGTCAAAGAGGGGTCAAAAGTTGCTTCCTGTAAAGAATATAGTCTGGCAAGTGCCCGTCCGCTTGAATCGAACTTGGCTGGGCCACTGCCCCCAGATATTCGTTATATGTATACATATTGCAGTAAAACCCCGTTTTTAGTAAGTACAGGTTCTTACTAGTTAAAACGCGTTCCACTGAATACCTTTGTGACAACTAGAATTTACTGATGTTGGTTGAGTTTGGTTCTAAGGTCTAGAATCTTCATTTTTGACCTTCCGCCTCATTTTAGGTGATTATTTTCAAATATTTTTAAACGAAAATGTCAAAAATTAGAAGGAAAGTTGTAGAGGATGTAATTTTTGACATTTTCGTTTAAAAATGTTTGAAAATAATCACCCAAAATGAGGCGGAAGGTCAAAAATGAAGATTTAGACCTTTGAGCCAAAATCAACCAACATCAGTAAATTCTAGTTACCAGAAAGGTATTCAGTGAAACGCGTTTTAACTAGTAAGAATAAACATATCATATGTATGTGTTTATTTAGATAAAACAGACGACAACCTCATTGTATTATGTTTAATCATCTATAATATCTAAAAGAGGTAAAAATTTCAATGATCAGTCCTTTTGAAAGTTAAATCTTTTTTTTAAGAAGGATTATATTCTATTATTAAAGAAAAAATCTGCATGCAAACGTATAACGTACTCGATCGGCAAGCGCACAATTAGAAAGTGCCCAGGGGAGTTTAAGACCCCCCTGGTCCCTTCCTAGTTCATCCCATTCTGATATCGCCTATTGAAGAGTCCTTGAGCAAGCTGCGCCCAATAAGAGATGAGAGCCCGTCTCTCTTCAACTCAAGAAGACTTGATGTTGTTTAAAGATGGGTCTCGAAAAGCACTTTGGCACGAATAAAACAATAGATCCAAATCTATAAAGGGGGAAACTACACCATTCAGGAAAAGTTACTTTCCAGAGATTGATGATAAATATTCAAACAGACAGATTGTAGATGACGGAGATTTTTCACTTCAAATATAGGTGTAATAATTAAATTCCTTATATGAATAAGATAGAAATAATATAAATGGTAAAATATGTAGATTTTAAGAAGCAAATAATTTCTTAAAATGAATAAAAAATTTTTTTTACTAAATTAACGGCGACTGTGGGTCAGTGGTTAGAGTGTTGGGCTGCTGCCCTGAAATACGCTGGTTTGAGAGCGAGTCTCAGCAGATATTTGCAGTCGCCTCCTCTTGGAAAGCAATGGCAACCTACCAAGAGTATAATTGCCTAGTAACCTCTCCAAACTAGGCGGTCGGAATCGGCGTTAAAAAGTAGGTCCCGTATATCTGTGTAAAAACAGCTAAAGACACTCAGCACAGGTATATGTGGAGAGGAGCCGAAACGTCAGGGAGACCTGATATGGCACTTGAAGAAGAAATTTAAAAAATCAAAAAAAAAATCAAAACTTAAAAATACTGATAATTTCATTTTTTTCTTTTTTTTTTTTGTATTTTCAAGGAAAATGCATTTTGTTGGGTATATCATTCGCATCCATATTAAAATTCATATAAAGATTCGAAGGATCTGGCTTATTTAAAATAAAAAAAAGCTGTATAAAATTGTATATACTTAAAAATAACTTCTCATATATGTAAATACATGCCTACATACTTACAAAAAGTGATATTATTTATTAGTATTTGTTTATATTTTTCCTGGCTTGATAATTAATACAAAATTCTATTAAAGAGACAACATTCAATTTTTCTTTCAGATCGATATCTAATTGTTGTTCTAGAACATTTAATCAGACGATGAGTTAAGAGCTCGAAATATATAGAGTAAACTTAAAAAATCTTTATATTTTAATTTTTTTCTACTTTTGAAACACCACCAACTCCAACCTAATTTAATTTCAATCAGAAAATTTGCAAGTACCTAGAAAATTTATTTCTAATAAAAATGTAGTCGAAAATAGACCAAAATGGTGATTATTTTTTCAGAAATCTTGAAATCTAGTTCCAGATTCAAAATTTAAAATTAGCACTTTTATTTTTTGAAAACTCCACCGTAGATTTTCCGATTTCTTATTTTAGAAAAAAAAATTATCAGGCCAAATGGTTGTATGATTTTCAGTATCTACATATAAATTCCAATTTTTTTAAGGAATTTTATGATTTTATATTGGGCCACGGGTTGGACAGCCCTGGTTTAAATCGAATGGGATTAAGAAAGAAATGAGGAATGATAATTTTTTTTCTAAAATGGTCACGGATATAATAATCCCTGACTCTAAAAGACAAGTACTGACAAGTTTTAGGTAGTCCAGGAGAGAAATGATCAATTAATTGTGATTGTTCTAGAAATTCCCAATTCATTGTCTCTTTGTACTAGAATTATATAACTATAGACTTGGATAGTGTCGTAGCATATAAATTACTGAAATAATAAATATTTTAGAAAATGAAAATATGAGAAGAATAAGAATTTTTATATATTCGAAACTTCATTAATTTTTTTTTATCTTATATAGTTGAGATTATAATTTTGCTTTTAATGAATTTTATTCTTGAAAAAAGCTTCACATATTGTAGAAATGTACATTCATATTTCGAAAAAGGTAATAAATTTATATAAATCTGAATGTTTTAAGGAAGTTTATGATTTTATGTTGGGCCACACTCATTGCAGTGCTGGGCCGCATGCGGCCCGCGGGCCACGGTTTGGACACCCCTGCCTTATATGAATAGTATCTTATTTTTGGGGAGAAATCAATGAGGTCGTTCTCTGATTGAAACAATAAACATATACCTATAGGTATAGGTATATATGAGTATAGTCCTATATATCCTATTTGTTTGTAGAGTGACCAGCTTACTATAAAACAAAGTGAATTAACCTATAATCAATCGAGTATTTGAGGAGATAAGAAAATATTCAAAAAATGACTTTTAAAATAAAACATTGTTTTTTTTCTTAAATACGGCACTATCGATTTTTTTAAACTGGTGTACTTATCAAGTATCATGAGTTATTAGTCGTGTATAGATTTTAAATTCGATTGAAATAAAGGAAGGGGGTGTAAATTAGGAGTGTCCCAAAATAAATATTTTAATCGTTCATATATCGTCTTCGGTAAGTCGCAGAGCCTTGAAATTTGAAACTTAAGCTATTTAGAGGGAAAAAGTTACCGGGCATCAATAGGTGCTCCAGACACTTCAACACTAAAAGACAAGGTCGTGAATTTTATTATTAAGTTGATACAATTTTGATGGCTGTATTTGTATATAATTAAGTAATGGAGAGGATTCAGCCAATGGGTAGCCTCTGCTGAATATTTATGAATCCCTCTCCATTACTTAATTATATTTATTATTAATATTATTTTTTAATGAAGGGGCTCGTAATAACATGGAGTTCTAAATACAGAAAGATAAAGTGATCAAGCGAAAGATGAATACACTTAGGTGTCTGTGAATCGAATGTGGGATGAACTAGACCTATGTTCATATAACATTTTGTATTTAAAATAACCCCCCCCAAATAATTTCCTAAAGTTTTTTACACTTGTTGTGAATCATATAATCACATTAGTGAGTATAGCGATGTAAAATAAATTTATAAAATTAAATATATTAATTTCCTTAATTGAATTATCGGACGTAGATCACGATGATAAATTGAGGAAGAAAGATTGACATGGTGATTTATCAATCGTACGTCCTGTATTTTATTATTTTTTTTAAGCTTCTATCCCGATCCAATACACATATATATTATTTGATATCGAAACATATGAAACTTGAACTTTTTCTAAAAATAAAAGATATCAAGATGTATAAATATTTTAAGAATGTGAAGAGGGAATTGCTTTAACAAAAAATAAATATTTTTATTTTAATAATACTCCAAAAGATTATATATCCTTCTCGATATATAAAATTGTATGATATAAATATAAATAGGAAAGATCTCGTTTTGTTATCTCAAGGGTTTTGGCAAATAACGAAGAAAGATTTTTTTGTTCTTGACTTTTTGCGTGGGTGGGCTGAAATCTTTTCAATATGAAATAAACAGATTTTTATTATTATACTGCAATTTTATATTTATGATTTTATTTTATCTATAAATCATTAGCATAACGTTTTATGAAAGAAAAATAAGTTGATGCCAAACGAGAGAGAGAAAATCGAAAAAACAAATAAAAACTTTTTATTTTAATTTAATAAGTATAACAGCAGAATACTTTTATCCAAAGTCGCTCTCTCCCTCTCTCATTGATTGGGTGCGAGAGAGGGTAGGTTTCGATTGCGGGTAATTAGGAAAAGCCTTTGGGTGTCATTTTGGCCTGATGCCCTAATTGGCTTAATCCGGAAACAGAAACTCTAGCGTCTAGCGAATGATTAACTCCCATTTTGAGAAAAAAGAAACGAATTTGGCTTTAAAAGAAAATTAAGAAAAAAAAATTAAAAGAATTTAATCAGTCGACATAGATAAGCCAGATGAGAATTTCTATTTGTAAGCATATTTTTAATTTTACTTTACAGTTTTATGACAAATCATTTTTACTTTGTCATATGTGTATGTTCAAGAATTATAATCGTGGATGAAAAAAGGTGTTTTTTTGTTTTTTTTTTGCTTTATATGTTCAAAATCTCAAAAATGGCTGAAACTGCTTTGATAAAAAAGTGAATTACCGGCATTTCGGTCTACAATAAAACCTTATATACAGTGAAACCCCTCAAATCCGAACTAATTGGGGCTGTAGCCTGTTCGGATTAGCCGAAAGAAGCTTCGAAAATTGAAGATAACTGATATCAAGTGAAAGTTTAAGGGAAATTTTGTGTGTTTATATTATTATTTCATTGTTTTTGCAAAGTGATTAACCTAATGAATTTCAATAACCAACTTTTACCGTTTTTGAATCCTGGATGACATAAGTATGTAGACACATTTAAACTTTGTTAGGTATGTTAACTGTACTTCTTTGTTAATTTTTCAACTAATTATGTAAAATAAGGTTTTAATGTAGAATATACATAATTGTTTTATGACTAAATAAATAAGTTTCTGTTTTTTGCTTTCAGATTTTCTGGGATTTCGGATTTCTGGGGTTCGGATTTGAGGGGTTTCACTGTATAGTGAATTTAGAAAAATTTATAGGGAATTATTTAAAAGATATTAATTATTTTGTCAAAATGTCTATGAGTGATTGCATTAGTGCTTTAGTGTGCTTTCAAATTCCGTCTAAGATTTACCTCAAAAATCAAAGAAGCTATCCACACAAAATTTTATACTTAGCTATTTTATATTGAGGTTAACAGCTGATTAGATTTTGGTTGAAATCAGAGCAAAAGATTTTAAAAAATTTGAACTTTTAGTCCAAATTTGAGTTGGTCTTTAAAAATCTTAGGAAACTAATAATATAAACATCAGCTTCCTAAAATGGCCTAGGTAGGATGAGTCGTTTTTAACATAAGCAATTTATCCTAAAGATTATTCAAAATGATAAATAGATTGTTATCCGACAGTACTTAGAATAGTACCTAGTGAACTTGGAAAGTTGACACTGAGCTATAGAGTTCACCAGACTAGAGAAATAATAAGGGAAGTGAAAGGGAACTAAACTGCTGAAAGTTTTCTAAGAATTTATTATGGAGGTTCTCAATAGTAAACAATAACTTTTGAAGGCGATTATGACTAAAGACAAATGAAAACTAAATAATGAGGATCAAGGCCGTGAAATTCTCCTGAACAATAAATGTTGAAGTACGAATCCGTTAAGACAGCAAAATACTTTATCCTGAAAAATCCAGCTACCTACTTATGTTTAATTAGCAAGATATCAATATTCCAGCTAGAATTGCTGTTTGAATTGAGCAGCAAAGTTCTCGAGCAATGTCGAACTAATAATAATCTTTAAACTTGCAATAAACACCCATCCAATTATTAAAGATACACTTTTTGTGATAATGTTAGCTAAATAACTTTAATAAGACTCTTAAGAAGGTAATTGAATTTCGCTATGATAAAAAAAATTTGCAATGTTAATTAATATTCAAGGATCGGAAATAGAGATTAGGGATAAGACGGGGTGCGATGTTTACATGAAGAAGGGGCTCGAGAAGCGTTGGGGTTAAGGGAAACGGGGAGGGCTGGAATATTAATGATAGTTTAAGACAGTCTTAATTAGCCAATCCTTATCAGATTCAAAAGCAATCAAAACAGACCAAAATGGATATTAAAAAATTAGAAACTAGATATAGAGACTACATTCATTAATTCTTGAAATCTTAAAACTTATGGATATGACATACCGGAAACACCGAGAGTAACTCGTTAAGGGGCCCATACACTGTCAAACAAATTGCGCAACAAAGCGATGCACAACGCTACGTTGCACAATCGCACCATTCATAATCATATCCTTGGGAATATTGTGTAACTCGCCCATACACAACACAACGCGTTGCGCAAACGCTCCCGTTGTGCAAAAGAACTTTTCAAATATTTGCGTAACGCATCAAACACTGCCATACACTAACACAACAGCCTGTGTTGCTAAATTTGTTTGACAGTGTATGGGCCCCTTTAGAATAAAAAACATTTCGACAAGGGCTTCAGGCAGCTGATAATGAACATATGTTGTTAACGTAACTGGGAAGTTTTTTTACAGAGTGAAGTCATTAACTTCACATCCAACCTCTATTAGTCGCCTTATACGACAAGCAGGGGATACTGTGGACATATTCTACCCCCCAGTCCACAGGGGGAATCTATCGCAGTTGATTCAGGAATTTAAGTGATTTCTTATGAAAGTTAATATTAAGATGATTCAAAATTGATATCGAATTTCGGTATTTTGCTTATAAATTCTTCAATCGAAAAAAATAGTAATTATCATAGAACCACAATCAACCTGGTCTTAAAATTTATAGAATGAATTGAAGTTTAAAATAAAAAAAGTATCAAAAAAATAGAAGAGTACTTACATACAGTTTCAAAAACAAGATTAAAATTTTCAAACTCAAAAATCGCATATAAAAACAGTTTAAATTATTTTTTTCAATTTTTTCTAAAAGGAATGTAATTTTATTTTTTTTGAATTTGGACTATTTTTGAAGAAGTTATGAACGAAAACCTGAAATTCGATATCTTTTAAACCGGTGAGCAAAAAAATTTCAAAATTTACCAGGAAAAGTTTTTTGATGGGTACTAAACAATATCAAAAAATGAAGAAAATCAAAAATTAAAATTTTTCAAACCGTCCGATTTGGCGTGGAATGCCTCATATATATCTTAACACTCACGTAAACAAATAAGTAGTCCCAAAATTGGGTTCCGTGCTCATAACTTGAGAAAGATCGCAGAATAAGCAGATCGAAACGTTGTAGTAAGATTGTATTATTTTTTGTCTTTGTTCACTAAAGAGTTCTCATTAATTAAATGTGATTTCAACAAAATTTCAACCTTCAACAATAATATACTTTCGAATTAATCAATTTGATAAATTTTATAAAAGTGTTTAAGTATAAAAATGTCGATAATTTTATTCCTATATTTATTAATTTTGAAAAAAGTTTTTTTTGTCATCGTTTGGGTATACAGAGATGACAGATATTAACTTATAGTTTATGCAAACCAAGCGATAAGGATGAATTAATAAAAAATGAGGTTATTTTGGGGTGCGATAAAATGACAGGAAATTGGACTGTCGTCGTTTATGTCAGGGTTTAAAAAATAAGGAAAATATACTTTTCCTCTTTTTTCTTTTAGAATGCAATTTATAGGTATGCACCTTCTCGCATCTTTATTATTTAAACATACTAATAATAATAATAAATCTTGTGAATCTTTTATCATATCATTTAATTTAAATCAGGAACAGGATGTTCTATCACTTATTTTGAATTTAATTTGTGGTCGTAATTATAATTTGGATTCGATTTGTAGTTAAGGTTAAAGTCATTTGTAGATAAACCGTTCTGTTCCTGCTCAAACAGGTTCTAAATACAAGAAGTTAAACCCGATAGCCAATCAATAATCGGCCCTGGATGGGTTCCCTTGCCATCAAACACAAAATGCAAGAAAGGTACTTGTGTCTTTTTAGATCGTTCGTTCACCAAGATTGTGAAATTAGCCAAATTAGAAAAATTAAAATTTGAATTTTTATTTAAATCAGACATAATTAATTATAATTATTTTTTGAAACCTCATAATTATATTGTATTATTTGTTCGTGTTCAATAAATAATTATAATTAATTATGTATGATTTAAGGTAGTTCTTTCGCGACAATCCACACAAAATGTTTTAGCCTCGTAACCACTCTATACATATGAACGGTACTAAAATTTTAGGTTATGTTTTTTAACGTGATTGTACTTCTCATACTACAATATTCTGTTTATGAATGGATCGTTTCCAAGCCATTTTTCTTATATCCCCTCCACTAAAAATAATCGCCCAAACATGTTTGTATTTTTTATCAAAACTACGGGGTTAATGATTTCAATTTTTTTATAAGTTACTCCGAATATATTATTCTATCAAATATTAATTTTTCATCAGGATGGTGCAAGTCCTTCAATGGAAAATAATAAAATAATGATCATTTTCCTCACAATCTACCATATCCACAAAATTTCGTTTTTCATTGCAATTATTTCATGTTTGGTGTGGTAAATTGTCTTCAAATTTTAACAGTGTGTTTATTATGCTTGGAAGGCTTCTTGAATTTTGCATTCGTGAAAGAACTAATCAAATTAATCACAAAAATAAAAGCTTCAACAGCTTCATTACTAACATATTAGGAAATTACTATATTTTCTAACTCTTTTTAACAACGAGTTTATTTTCTGGTAAAAATAATAATTAAAAATAATTCAATATATTGACTAAGCTCTTCTTTTGAATTTTATATATTCAAAGGGTTTTTTAGTCACATAAATACTGTATTTATTTATTTTATGTGACTAAAAAACCCTATAATATATAAAATTTAAATTCTACTTAAGTCGCTTAAGTTTTAGAAGAATCTTAGACAAACCCTTCTTGTTGTAAAATTAAGTTGTATCCTAATTACCATAATCTTTATTTATAATTTTTTGGCTTAAAATAATCATGATATTTTCAAAATTATTTTTTTTTCGCTTACTTACTTTAGGAGATTTTAATCTCAAATCTTCAGGGCTGAAAAGGTGACGATCAATGAATTTAGTTTAAAAATACTTATAGTAAGTATGTTTTATTAAACCTTTTACTTGTTAAACACAAGTTTTTATATTTTTTGAAATTCTACCAGAGGTTAAATAATAACAAAGAATAAATTAAATTTTCAAATTCGAATTCACAAAGATTATTAAAAAAATTAGTTGAAAAGTATATGATTGAATATCAGATGGGGTCCTCTGCCTCACAAGAATGTCAAAAAAAGGTAAATGGACAATTGGCTATGCTTCCAGACAAACATATAAAATATATTTTTATATACCTATATAAAATCAAAAATTGTGTAATTTATCTAATAATTTTTGTATAATTCCTGAATATATTGGCACTAAAATATGATTCGAAAAATCTAATATTAATTATTTTTTTATTTGATAAACTCATTATATTTAAATATTAATTTAAATTAACACTCTGCAACAGCGCCTTTCTAGTGATTTATTTTTCGAATGACTGATTGATATAGATCGCTAACGTCCAAGCCAAATGGCTGGACTTAAAAACATCAAGTTTGGTAAGACATAAGAATATTCTGTTTATATCGTAAAGGTGAAATAAGAAATGAGATTTAGACATTCTACTCTTTCAGGGGATTAAAAAGGGTAAAATATATTAATAGTTGATTTGATAATACCTATTTACTAAGAGGAATAACATATCTATTTCCTTTTTGTTTCAAAAAATTCTACAAAAAATAATAAAAAAATTGTTTTAAAGATTTTCTGAAATTCGACCCCTAAACATCTAAGAAAGATAAACATGTGCAAAATGTACTTATATTTGATGATAGTACAAGATCCCGACTTAGGTTGACCTTCACCTATCGAGTTTCCTAATGAAATAAATATTTTGATAATATAATGTATTAATAAACAAAACTTGATAGGGTCGACATCCAATTTCCCTGCATAGCTATTTTATCTAATTTATTAGTTTATTTATTTATTTATTTATTATTTATTTATTTTATTATTATTTTTTTAATTATCTACATTTTCATACAATAAAGGAAACTCTATAACTACAAAATACTAATTCGAAGTTATCTGTTGTTACGCTGTCTACCTGGACTTATGCAGGGGGAAAATGGCGGCATTTTATATACATATTTTACTCTCGATTGGTAATATATTTATCCGGAAACTCAATAACTATATTTATGTAATAAAATTAACAACATTAATTTTTTATTAAAAATAGGTATGCAATCAAATTGGATGTCGACCATATCAAGTTTTGTTTATTAATAAATTATATTATCAAAATATTTATTTCATTAGGAAACTTCGATAGGTGAAGGCCGAACTAAGTCGGGATCTTAGACTATGAGGCAATATCTTTTAAGAAGAATATGATATAGCTTGCTTTTTGCTTAATAAAATTCTACATACAAATCTCTAAAAAGAGATTTGAGGATTTTTTGAAATTCGACCCCTAACTAGACATAATGAGTAGTAGTATAAATTTTATTTGTGAAACACCACTATAACCCTTTAAAAACTCCTGTGTTTAATATGTTTCCCTATAAACCAACACAGCTTTCCCTAAAAGATAATGAGTAGGAGGTCGAAAAATTAAAATTCTATTTACCAAATTAATTGGGAATATTTATTGATATCTTTCGTCTTTCATCGATCAATTTTCATAGTTAATAAAAACAACATTTTGTGTACATTTTTGGGCCCAGAGTTATTTTGGGAGAAAATAAATTTTGGACAACTAATCCCATCCTGAGACGCTGGTCGCCAGAGCCAGGCCGAGATAGAAGGTCGTGTATAATAAATGTTTAAAATTATATCGAGTAATAAAGGATTTAATTTGGAAAATGAAATAACAAAGAATTTCTAAATGAAAATGTGTTATCAAATATGTATTCTATTTGAAGAAATGAAACATTAAGTATGTTAATAAAATGGCGTGTTAATTAAATTGAAATAATAAGTTGAAAAGTTAAAATGATTTTAATACAACTCTAATTTGGTTAATATTAAGTGAAATGAGAGAGAGAGCAAGTGAATAGAGGCCGGAACTAGAAAAGAGTTTTCTCGGGCAAGAAGGCGAAGCTTTAAAGGCTTAAAGACTTTTAAAACCTCTTCGCCATTCATTTGATCCTTATTAAGAGTTTCCTCAATTCCCCTCAGCGCTTTCTATCTTCACACCGATCGAATTCCCTTTCCAAAATAATGGCCGAAATTTTAACCGAAAACTGACGAAATTGTTTTGGACTGTTTTTTATAGAAAAAAAATCTGTCGTGACTAACCAAATATTCACCTAATCACCTCTAAGGCTGCAATCATGAGATATTTCGATTAACCATAACCATTTTCATTTTTAACCGACTTCAAAAAAGGAGGAGTTTCTCTATTCGACTGAATTTTTTTTTACTTTATCCAATGCGAAGCATGGGAGAAAGTATTGGAATCGCTCTCGCGGCAAGCGCGACTTCAAAGGGTCCTCAGGTAAAAACTACGGAACCCATGGACTCAATTAAGGTCACAAATTGAAGTATTCAATGAGATTGAATTTTAGCACGTGACGGTTTTCCAAAAATTACCTGGGATCTCGCCGAGAGGCCAAAAAGTGCCATTTTGGAAGTGCGTGCGGATGGATGGATGGATGGATGGATGTGTGTGTGTTATCGTTTTTTTCGTCCACGAATTTTTCCACACCGTTGCACCGAATGAATTGAAATTGAAAACCTACCAGTATTTTAACAAAACGAAGCGCTGATTAGTTTTTGGTACATATCGGTCCACAAACATTAGTACTTTATTTTAGTACTTTTTTAGTTTTTTCTAAATATCTTGAAAATGACTTAACCAATTTTGATGAAATTTAATATCCTAATTAAGTACCTTGGGAACCACAAAAAAGGTTAAATAAAGTTTTTAGTAAAATTATATTTTTAAAGTACTTTACTCTAGAACATATTAATATTTCAAATGAATTTGGATAAAGTTTAGCAACGATCCGTTGCAGTTTATTTTTTTGTGTCTATGTTACCTCATATCTCGGCCAATTGTGAACAGATTTTGATGATTTTTTTTGCATTGGGCTCAGTCTAGCTTCCGATTGGTCCCGTTTTTTTTCATTTGTATTGGACCTTTTTTGTTATGTAGGTACACGCATAACTTCTTTGTTTATTGACCGATTTAGATGATTCTTTTTTATTGGAAAGGGGGTACCTTAGGGGTGGAACCATATTAATTTGGTCAAGTTTTGATGATATGATCAATGATGAATTAACGTAAATATCCAATTATTATGAGGAAATAATCGAAATTATAATAAATAAAATCTTTTATAAAAAAATCAATCTTAAAACGTTCATTTAAAACCCGCAAACGTTTCTAGAGAACTTCTATATTTATGAATTTAATTTTATTGTCATTTTCTGATTCATTCGCCCGACCCTTTTTCTCTTAAAAGATGCATGCAAGGTATTATATTAAGTCACTATTAATAACATCACTAAAAAGAGAAAAATAAAAATAAATTTTATAAAAAAAAATAAAACCGACTTCAAAAAAATTAAATGCAACAAATAAAATAATAAAACTCAAAAATAAAATAAAATGCACTAAAAGGTATAAAATAATTATCTAATTTAGTTACAACTAAACAACGAAATTGTTACATGAAATTACTTTTTGAAGTCGGTGCAAAACAAACTATATAAGCATGAGTACCCATTTTAACAGAACATTTTCTAATTTATAATTACATTGGTCGACAAAAATTTGTACCCGCCAACCTAACAATGGATTCCAGTAGAGTTTTATACGCTGATTATCATGCAATTTCCCGATTTTTTACTATTCGTCAGAGTTTTGAGACACTACCGGTCAAAAAGACGAAAAATGTTATTTTAATCTATTTTCCAGTTCCATTAGTATTAAACAGCAATATTTGAAATCAAAATATTTTCTTGACGTAATAGAAAACAGCCTCTCTTTGAATTTCAAATTACCACTTGTTTTTAGTTCAATTAGAACTCGAGTTATAACTAAAAAACTAAAACGATATGTTTTTACCTATCTTTATTATTCTTTATAATCACGTAATTTTAGTTTTTTAGTTACAACTCGAGTTCTAATTGAGCTAAAAACAAGTGGTAATTTGAAAATCAAAGAGGAAGCTGTTTTCTATAACGTAAACAAAATATGTATTTTGATTTTAAATATTGCTGTTTAATATCTAATGGAACTCGAAAATAGGTCAAAATAGCCTTTTTCGTCTTTTTGACCTATAACATCTCAAAACTCTGACGACCTAGCGAAAATCTGGCTAAGGATTTGAATTCAGCACGCAAAAATACGTTAAGAAATGCCCAGCACTGAAATGAATACAGCCCAACATAAATTTATAAATTTCCTTGAAACATTAAGTTTTTTATATACTTATAGAAAAACATATATATATATATATATATATATATGATACAATGTGATATATTTTTTTTCTAAAATAAGAAATTGGAAAATCATCACAAAAGTTTTCGAAGAATAAAAGGATAGATTTTCAATTTTTATGTGAAAAAATATATCAAGATTTCGGAAAAAATAATCGCAATTGTTGGATATTTTGACTCCATTTTTATTAGATATACTAAATGGTAAATATTTTACCTGCAAATTTTCTGAATGAACTGAAAGAAAAATTTAATAATGATTTATTAAAATTTATAAAAATTATCTAACCAGAAATATATATTCCTGGCTTCACAATACTTTTATTCACTTTTTGGAAATACTAGATGAATTTATATATAGGTACGTAGAGATATTTTCAAGAATAAAATTCACTAAAGCAAAGTTATAAGCTCAGCTTTCAAGTAAATAAATAATGAAGTTTCGAATATTTCAAAACCATTCTTAATCTCATATTTAATACAGTGTCTAAAGTATTTAAAACTTTTTAAGTGCTAAATTATTTAAAAACAATTTTCTAAAGGAAAAGAACTCAAAGATTATTGTGATATGACATTTTTGCTTCTTTGTCATGATGGATATCATTATTCTCGAGGGGTGAACCGCGATTGAAATTAGGTGTACACCGTCTTTGGAATTACTTTGGAATTCATTAGATAATAATCTATTGTCATCTATTGTCTTCTACTTGGAAATGAAAGTGGAAGTGGAAGTAGGTGTACACGATTTTAGGTCTCGGTTCACCCCTCGATTATTCTACATTATTAACTATATTTTTTGATTAACAAATATCAATAGAATTAGTAAATTTTAAATATGGCCCGAGGCATTTGTTTTTCCTTCAAATGTGGCCCGTGTAAGCCAGAAGGTTGGACACCCCTTCTATAAGCTATTTTTGTAAACTGCTGTAATTTTGTTCAGTCTTAAATAGTTTTAGACGTTTTGAGATCCATCAAAAACCCTGAGTAAAGACATTAATTTTTTCTTGCACAATTACATACTACGTACAAAAAAGGAAAATAATAAATAAAAAAATAAATAAAATAAAAGAAGAGATTTATGTTGCGTTTCTTTTTCGACCACCCAAGGGAAATGAACGGGAAATCCGAATTCTATTTGCCCCGTAAATCCCGATTACTTAGCCTTAGCCCGTTCGAAATGTTCCAATAGGATGAGTTACTTGCCATGTTGTTTTGATTGTCATTTATAAATGGATTGATTAAAAAATACTGACCATCTCAATGAATTGCCATGTTTTATGTCAAGAACCGTCAACCTAGATAAATATAGAGTGTCTCATTTTAAATTTCCAATGACGTTGTCAAAAATCAATGTTGTTTAATTGAAGTCGAAAAAAATCCAGGGAATGTCAATCACAGGTAGATAGATGTACAAGTTATAAAATTCTCTATCAAAAAACTTCTATAAATATGTTTTTTCACGAAAGCCACCGTATTGGAATTAATACAACGTGATTTTTTTATTAGACAGATTGATTCGAAAATGCAAATTTATCAATAAAACTGTTCCCATGAAACAAGAACAAATTTAATCACTTTTTTACTTTACCATACAGGGTATGGTCAAGTATTGTAATCGTGCATGAAAAAGTGGTTTTTTTCCTTGTTTTTTTAAAAATATCTCAAAAACGGCTCAAACTATTTTGATTAAAAAAATTGAGCAAAACCAGGGCATTTCGGTCTACAAAAAATCTCTAATAAGTGAACATCGAAAAAATTATATTTTTCGAGATAATAATTGTTTTGTCAAAATGTCTGTTAGTCTGTGGTTACTGTTAGTTAGTTAGCCTTTGCATTACCAAATTTTTGTGGACGAGCTAGCTCAAAAACTAGTGTGAATATCGAAACCAAATTTCACAAGTAGTTTTGGTCCATTAAGATTAAGAGCTGATTAGATTTTGGTGCATATCGACCCAAAATTAAGGGGGGTGGGGGGGTTAAAAATTAAAAATCTAGGCCGTTTGAGCAAACTCAACCAAATTTTGTATACATAATCAGGGCCCCCCCCCAGAAGTATAAAAATGCAAAAACTAACCGCCCAAAATGGAGGGGGTAGGGTCAAAAAATGAAAATCTAGACCCTTATATCAAACTCAACCAAATTTTGTATACATAATCAGTGGAACCCCAGAAGTCTAAAAATGCAAAAACTAACCGCCCAAAATGGTAGGGGGGGGGGTCAAAAAATGAAAATCTAGGCCCTTATATCAAACTCAAACAAATTTTGTATATAACTTATGAGGAGAATTTTCTAGGTTAGGTTTCACAAAAATTATTAAATTTTGTTAGGTTTCACAAAAATTATTAAATTTTGTTAGGTTTCACAAAAATTATTAAATTTTGTATACATAATCAGTGGACACACAGTAATCTAAAAGTGCAAAAACTAACCGCCCAAAATGGGAGGGGGGGGAGTGTACAGTCAAAAAATGAAAATATATGCCCTTGTACCAAACTCAACCAAATTTTGTATACATAATCATTGGGACCTCAGGTAGTATGGTAAAGTCAAGTGGATGGCCACATCAGAACACGTCATCTTATTTAAATTAAACATTCAATGGTTTCTTTTGAAAAAGCTCTAGAAAATGAAAACTAGTTGTGACGTCAGTATTGTACGCGGTCGAAAGTACAATGCTAGCAGTCGAAATAAATAGTAGGTATATATTTTCTTCTCAGTCTTTTTCAAACTGGGAAATCAGCCAAGAATTTCAGAGTCGAAATACATATACAGTATAACCTCGTCTATCCGGACTAACTGGGACCAAAGACAAACCGAATAATCGAAAATCCGGATAATATTATTCCTAGAGAATGAGATAGGAATCAAGTTTCTAGGATGAGTAGTTTTCATTTTATGAAGGAAAAACTGCGATTTTTTGAAACAATGGATCATTTCCTGTCATGGAAAATCTATAAATCTAAGAATTTTAACAAAAAAGTGCTACAACTAAACGTTCAAGTCAATAAAATTTCCTAGAGAATGAGATAGGAATCAAGTTTATAGGATGAGTAGTTTTCATTTTATGAAGGAAAAATTGCGATTTTTTGCAAAAAATTGCAGTTTTTCAAAAGTTAAACCTCATTGCGGCACGGATTACCATTTATCCAATTAAGATGAAACTTTGTTTAAATTGTAGGAAATTTAATCTAGTTTAAAAATGTATAGATTAGTCTTTGTCGAAAACGTGCTCCTTCATGGTCAAAATGGGAAAATATCGAAAAAAGTGCGAGTTTTTGGGTGATCCGTGGGGGGAGGGTGGATTTTGCGCTTGAGTCCAAACGGTCCATCGAAGAAAAAAAAACTAAAAAGTAAGATTTGTAGGAAATTTAATGTACTTTCATTTTGCAAATGCAAATTGTTTATGAAAAGTTGATAGTTTCTGAGTTATAAGCAAAAAACCTCCAAAAAATGGAAATGTTCACCTTTTTTTACATTTTCTACAATGTTGCGTCACGAAGTTTTGGTGGGAGACCTCAGATTTGGATTCAGCGCCCCAAAATATATATATATGCAAAAAATCAGAACTACCCTAAAACTTTCCTGATAAAAACACAATTTGACTAATAGAATTGTTTAAAAAATACATTCGTTGAAAAAATAATTCATCATTTGTTTCTATGTGAACATTTATTAAAATAAAAATGTCTAGAAATTAAATCCGGATAATCCAGAGGTCCGGATAAATGAGGGCCGGATAAACTAATTTTACTGTACATATGAACAGCACTTAGAATTTTAAGGGATAATAACACGGTTTCCATATCTCTGATTTCGGCTCGGGAAGAATCTCCGAGCGCGGGTTTATGGGATAAATCTCTGGGTTGAATAATAATTTTGTTAAATTATGTTGGAAATTTGTCATACTTCTCTAATATTTACGAAAAATTGTAAATTTTTAATATGAAACATGAAATTGTGAATTTAATTATGACGATTTCGTAAAAATTGAGGAGCTATTAAATATTTCATTGAATGGTGAAGTACTGTTTGATAAAATACAATTTATAAATACAATAATAACAGGCTCTTGGAGAGCTTTTACGGGACCTGGGGAAAAATAAAACCAGCGGGCCCCTCAATCCTCAATGCCGGGGCAAAAATAGTACTAAATTTTTCAATTTGTAAAATATTTTATTATTTAACAAATAAATACATAAATAAATCTGTAAATTAATGTGATTTGTTACATAATTTTGGTAACTTTTATTTTTTCAAATAAAAGTAACTAATTTTGTATATTTTTATATTTAAACTAAAACTATAATAAATTTAATTAGTTACTTTGAGTTTTTCTGTTTTGCTCTCTCCTTTCTTCTGAATAATTATTATTATTTATTTTTGTGATTCCTAAGACAATTTCCTAATTTAAAATATTTTAATTTTAAAGGAAAAAGGGCTAAAAATAATTTTAAAAAATTCGTAACCAAAAATAATGTATGTGTTATAATTAATTTAAGAAGAAGTGGAGTAAATGCAGATTAAAAAATGCATATTTAAATGTATTTGTCACATTTTCCCCAGCCCAAAATAACATATTTTTTCCATTTTAAATTTTTTTTCTGGAAAATGTGTTATATGCTTCTCAAACTGAAATAAATAAAAATAAAATACCAATATATGCCACTAGGTCGAGCCCATTTTCGAATCCCCCCCCCCCCCCCCTGTGGGCCCCACGTTTGGAAACACTACTCTAACCTGTCTGTCTCAATATATGTTTGGAATTGTTAAAAGAGTTTAAAATATCCATATCTACTAAAACAAGGGGAGATCCAGGAATTTTTTATGGGGGGGGGGGGGGGAGAATGTATATAAGATCTACTTTTTATCTCGAAAGTGTGTCCCGATCGAATTGTCCAAGCGGGGGGGGGGGGGTCAGAGGCGCCGCCCCACACACACACACATAGAGCTTAATTTTCAATTTTTAAAATTAAAAAAAAATGTTTTTTTTTACAAATTTCATATCTCATATTTTAAGTTCATTAAAATAAAATTAAAAAAAAATGTTCGATTTGGCCGCCGTTTTTTGGCCTCTGCGTGCGACGCACGTGTTGCACTCCAGCCAGGCACGGGCCTGTATGGGGGGAGGTCGCCCGCTCCCCCCCCCCCTCCCCCGGATCCGCCCTTGTACTAAAAATGAAAGAAAACCGAACTTAGAACAATACAACAACGATTTTTAGAGTATGCAGTTCGTGAACAAATAAGTTTAGCTAATAATATTTACATACTATTTAAGTGAGTTCAATTTGTATAAGTATTTCGATAGATTTTACTCGAGTCATATTTCACTCTACATTTTGCTATAAAAATGTTACATATTGGTGTACTATCTTGATTTTAGTATTGGATCCATCCAGGTTTAACTATCAATAAACTTGTTTTATGTATACCGAGAAAGAGAAGGAGAGAGAAAGTAAAATATACAATCATAAAGTTGAAGCTAAAAGATGGCAGGGAAAAGGGTTGGATGGGTTTGATCGTAAGCATCAAAACACAGGAGGCGAGGAGAACTGAACTCTGTCAAAGTATAATAGCATGTCTCCTGGAACTTTGATCTCACTTTGAATTTCAAGCCATTTTCATTTTTTGTCAGAAGGAAATAAGCTCTTTTGTCGGTTCGGTTAGAGTGTCGGGGATGAATGGAGGGGGATAATTCTAAAGAAAGTCAAGGTTTTCAAAACGAATTCAATAGAATTTCTTGTTTATGTTTTTTTTTCGCTCTTAAGCAGAAATGTTTATGAAATAATCCCTGAGTGATTTGATCTACTTCTTTAGTAGTTTAATCAAGAAGGAGAGAACAAGCTCCGTTGAGGGATGAAGAAAGGGTGGTGGCTTTTATCTAAGAACACTTACCCATTGCTTGTTAGCGCCCATTCGTGAACCAACTTTGCTACTAAATTAACAAAATTGGATTAACGTGACGTTTTGAGATGTTCAAGTCGAACAACTTTTAGATTTCAATTAGAACTATATTGGACAATTAGCATACATCATGGTGTTGATTTGAAATGATTAAACAAGTCAGTTTAAGCAGCTTAGTCTGTACTGGCGCTTTTTTCTACCCTTAAGGCATATACTAGTACATAAGCAGAGAAAATTTCCAGTTCAAATACAAAATTTCAAAATAAAGATAAAAGTAAATAAATATTATATGAAATATTCATTTACTATGAGTTAAGATTTCTAGGTCACTTATTTCACCCAGAAATCTCAACTCATAGTAAATGAATATTTCATATAATATTTATTTACTTTTATCTTTGTTAAAGCTGTTTCACCTTGCACCAGCACCACAATCTCTATTAATTAAAAATTTCAAAAATTAATATTAGAAGAGGGATCGGCTATACAGGGTGATTCATGGGTCTGTTCTCTCTTTATAACTCTTTTGTTTTAAGTCAGATAGAAAAAAGCTCTTCAAATATAATTTATATTATATATTATTGTCTATCTACGTACCATATACATTAGTATACAGGGTGCACCGTTTAAGCGCAACAATATCTAACTTTATATTTTTTAATGGAACACCTTATATATATATATTTATTTATTTTGATAGTAAATTAGATTCCCTTTAAAAAGTATTATGTAATAAGGGGTCTAAAATTATAAATTAAGAAGTTATTTACCTTTATTCGTTGAATGATATTTTTGTATCATGTTATTATTAACAAAGTAAGCTATCGAACGAATAAAGGTAAATAATTTCTTAATTTATAATTTTAGACCACTTATTACTTAATACTTTTTTAAAAGGAATCTAATTTAATATCAAAATAAATAAATATAAATATATAGTAAAGTTACATATTTTTGCGCTTAAACGGAGCACCCTGTATACAAATGCATATGGTACGTAGATAGACAATAAAAATCATATAAATTATATTTGAAGAGTTTTTCTCTCTGACTTAAAATAAAATAGTTATAAGAGTTATAAAGAGAGAACAGACCGATGAATCCTCCTGTATATGGGACTGATTTCTTATCCATTTCAAGAACAAAGAAATGATGTTCATAACAATATCGTAGAATGGGTTAAAATATGTATGCATAATTGAAAGTTGAATATTTTGGAAATTCCAGGGGTTAATGGTTTAGCAGTCGATGCGCCTTTAAACCCCCCCCCCAAAAAAAAAAAATAATATAAGAGAAATAAGAAATGGACACCTCTCCAAAAAGTGACCTCATGAAAAAGCACCTCATGTACCTTCAACTCTGACCACGCATTCTTTCTAGGAAACATTAGCTTTATTCGTTTTGGAATTGGCGTGTGTTAAGTTGAGTCAAGTGCTCCATCTGGTGTCACATTTGTCAGCTGGGGTACTTCAGGTGTACCCCAGGTTGGAGCACTCTAAAAAGAATGCATTTAGAGCACATGGCTATATTCGAATAACGAAATTAAAAAAAAAATATTTTTATTATAGTGGAATAATTAAGAGTGGTAGGTATACATATAAAATAAGTTATTTATTTATATAATTTATTTATTTAATAATTATTTTAAATAAATAATATATTTACAAATAAATAATGGATACTTTTATGGAAAAAGAATTTAATTACGTATAATAGAATATGTTTCAAGCTTGAGTTGTTTGCCATAAAAGAATTTAGTCTTTTTGATTTTAAGTCGATTCTTCCACGTTTTCAGTAGAGGTTGCCATTAATAGTCAAAACATCAAAAATGGAATGCAATAAGGTTATTCCTCTATTATTAGATAAGAATTGATCGTTATTTTTGATTTTAAGCCGTTTCCTCCATGTCTTCAGCAATGGTTACCAATAATAATCGAAGCGTCAAAAATCTAATGTAAAATTGTTATTCCTCGACTATTAAATGAGAATCGATCATTATTTTTGAATTAAAGTCAACATGAACTACAAATTACAAGTGATATCTGATTAATAATAAAGGAATAAACATATTAATATTTCAAATAAATTTGGATAAAGTTTAGCAACGATCCGTTGCAGTTTATTTTTTTTTGCACGTATAAGAAAAATATTGAATTTTAAAATATAAATAAATAACCATAGTAATTAAAATCTTCAAAATGTAGTCTGAATTTGAACTTTATTTATCACGTTGGAGCGCCTGTAGTTAGGCAACCAATGCACGCAGAAGAATGAAAGCTGCGTAAGAGCTAAGCGAGTCCAGTCGTTGATGGAATACTCCAGAGCTTTTGGATAGTAAGCCATCAATTATGTATGAAAGGATAAGTTTTATATGAGCTTTAAATAGGTAGAAAATAGAAATAGGAAAAGTAGAGTTTACCATATAAACATTCGAGTTTTCTCTATTTGCTGCCTCAGTTCCATTTTATTAATGTGATTTTGTTTTCATACTTTATCAAATGGGAAGCATGGGGAAAGTATTGTAATCGGTCTCGCGGTAAGCGCGACTTCAGAGGATCTCAATTTTTCTATATATATGTGTTGTTATTTTTAAAACTTCATTATTTAAACATACCCACATGTATTTTAGGCTCTGGGGACTATAAAATTCACTTTTTGTTCTTAATCTGGTTCCCATCTAATTTAAGCTACTTTCATTTAGAAATTCCAAAATGAAATTTGATGACTTTGATCAAAGAATGCAATAGGGGGGGGTCAGATAGGCTAGGCGGTAGCGTGACAGCGAGCTAACCAGGGGACCCGGGTTCGAATCCGACTCGAGGTATCCAGCTAAAATCTGACCCCCGGGGTAGAGACAAATTTTAAAAAATATATAACTAGTATCGTAATTAGGCTTATGGCTAGAAAGGCCGAAAAGTCAAAAAAAAAAAAAGAATGCAATAGTTCCAGATTTATTGTACAGTATGATAGACATTAGTGAATATAGAGAAAAACTTGGCTTCTATTTTTGCTACACTTCCTAGGAGCTCTAATTTCAGAATTCTTTCTCTTTTTTTCTATATACAGGTATATATACCTATATATCTTCGTTAGCTATCAGCTGGAGAATTGTTTGAGTTTTTCTGCCTGAGCTGGATGTTTTTTTCTTATTTCGACTACCAAAATCGAAATCGAGATCGAGAAAAGAAGGGAAAAATCCAGCCATCTGGTGTCTCCATCAATCTCCTGTTAATGATATAAACTCAATGGCATCCATTTCGTAAGACAGCTAATTTCGCAAACGTTAACGATATCTAGAGACGATCAACCAAAAAGTAGAGACAGAATGAAAATGAGAAAACTTCAACAGCTATTTAAGCAATTTTTGCAATATTACGAATATGGTTATTTTTCAAATTGTACAAATATCATGGATGCTGTGGTTGCGGCGCATCCCTAAAATTTCAAACATTGAGAGTCGACTTCAAAATTTCAGAAAGATCTTTACATTTTCACATTATTATCCGTTATTTTAATTATTATTATTATTTTATTTTTTTGAAAAGTAGTATATTGGTTCTCGAAATGAAATAAAATGGTTGCATAGTTTCAAGGGGCAATTAAAATGAATGATTTTTGCAAAAAGGGTGCTGATAGAAGGTTTCAAGTCCCTGTCTGGTTCAAGCATGTCAAAGACAAGTTCAGACGAATTTTAGTCGAATAAAAATTCTTCTAGCTGAGGAACTATTAAAATAGAAAGAATACAAAAAAGGAATAAATAAAGATGATTCAAGAATCTTTGTAATAATCCATTTCAAAGAACTCTCAATATATAAGATCGGAAATAACTTGTTAATAGAGTTGGTTTCATTAAAATCGGTAGAGCCGTTTTCAAAATAGAAAAAAGATACAAATATATTAATAAATATACAATTTTTGCTCGTTTAATAAGAGTAGGTAGATTTATTAGAATATTAATTGCATTCTCTTAAAAATTCCGAAAATTCAAAGGATCGTAACTCCTTCTTCAGGATTTATAAAAATTTTAAGAAAAAATAAAAAACCGACTTCAAAATTAAATGCAACAAATATAAAAATACACTAAAAGGTATAAAATAATTATTATCTTATTTAGTTACAACTAAACGACGAAATATTAACACGAAATTAGCTTTTTAAAGTCGGTGCCAAACAAACTATACCTATAAGCGAGCGTACCCGCCAAACGTACTAAGTAAGATCCGTCGAGTGCGATTCATAAAAGGTATATGTTTGGCACCAACTTCAAAAAGTAATTTCGTGTTAATATTTCGTCGTTTAGTTGTAACTAAATAAGATAATAATTATTTTATACCTTTTAGTGTATTTTTATATTTGTTGCATTTAATTTTTGAAGTCGGTTTTTATTTTTTCTTAAAAATTTTTATTTTTCTCTTTTTAGTGATGTTATTAATAGTGATTATATCGTCAGAACTTGACCAAATTAATATGACACCATCCCTAAGACACCCCTTTCGATAAAAAAAGAACCATCGAAATCGGTTCATAAACAAAGAGGTTAGGTCTAAACAAACCTAAACAAACCTAATAAAAAAGGTCTAATACCTATGAAAAAAATCGAAAAAAATGGGACCAATCGGAAGCTAGACTGGACCCAATGCAAAAAAAATTTTCAAAATCGGTTGACAATTGGCGGAGATATGAGGTAACATAGGCACAAAAAAAAAAAAAAAAAAATTCAATAAAAGGGCCAACGAAAGAACCTCCGTGTATATTAATATTATTTTTAATTGAAATTACATTCAAAACTTTGTGTGCAGTGAAAGGTCCTGATGATAGCCTTAGCGGGTGTAAACGTTGGCAAAAATATAAATTAAATTTTATTTTATATTTATTTTATTTTGGCTTCGAATAAAAATCGACATTTCTACCTGAATTTAAAATTAAAACTAATATTAATATATCGCTTTTAACTGAATCAAAAGCATCGCTCGGTGTTCCAGGTACTTATCTACTCTTATTAAACGACCAAAAATTGTATATATATATATTTGTATCTTGGTTCTATTTTGAAAACGATTTCTACCGATTTTGATGAAATTCACGGGTTAGGGGGTTTTTGGGATGACAATTCGATCTGTCACGGTCTCATCTTCGACAAAATTGTTTTTTACCCAGACAGACAATGGGTCGGGTTAATCCATTGTTCACAAGGGCCTTGAAGAACTATTGTGATTGTGGATTATAACATATTTTGTTCTCTCTAAACGTTAGAACTATTAATAAACGTTTTATAATTATTTTTATAAAAAACCTTATTTATTTAATAGAATAAAAAATAATCAAGAATTTATTTAAAAATATATTTCGCATAAGCAGAACTCAATTTTCTGAAAAAATAACACATTTTGATAGGTTTTATTTATTAACAATTTGGTTGAATCAAAACAGGTGCAGGAGGTGGAGTGCAGTGGTGGGGGACCCGGGGGTAGGGCGAGGTTTCGGGGGTGGGGTCGATCAGGGTGGAGGTGTGGGGGGGGGGTACAGTGGGCGAATATTATATATATTTGTATTTTTGTTAATTTGAAAACGGCTCTCAAATAAAAATCGACATTTTTATAAGAATTATATTGAAGGAGACAATAAAAGAGTGTGTCTTCTGCTGGAATTATAAATTTTATTTATTTATAACGAGACTATAGTTTCGAGGGCTTTGCCCTCTTCATCAGTCTATTACAATGTATTCACAGGAATTAATTTATGAATGAAAGTTTTACATTTTTCATGTGTTAAGGTTATAAATTACATAGAGTGGGCAAGTTAAGAATTGACACTTATACTTGTTTTATTATTTTGACTGTAGTTGGCGTTCGTGAAGTTTATATTTTAGCAGCTATTTTTAAAATAAAGCTTTCGGGAATTTCTATTTTACGATTTAAGAATTTTTTGGTGAATTATTGTATGATTTTAAAATTTCTAACGATTCGAAAATACTAATTTTTAAGGGATCTAATTCTGATCTAATTAATTTAATATTTGATTCATCTGGAAAACAATGTTTCTCGGAAATTAGATGGTCTGCAAATGCACTATGCCCTGAACCCCCTTTAAAAATCCTTTTGTGTTCCGAAATGCGCGTGTTTAAATTTCGTTCTGTTTTTCCTATATAGGTCGAATCACATTCTCCACATGTTATGGAATAGACACCTTTTTTGTCCATTTTTTGAATTTTGTCTTTCTTATTATTGCTAATATCAGATCCCAATGTTCTAGAGGATTTGAAAATAGTTTGATATCCTAAAGTTTTGAATTTTAATTTTAAAGTTTCCGAAATTTTTCCATAGTATGGGATTATTAATTTTGGTTTTAATTCTGGCTCGGACATTTGGGAATAAATCAGGTTCAGAGTTGACTTTTCAATTTTCTTTTTTAATAGTTTGTCAATAAGGGTTTTCTCGTAACCGTTTTTAGCTGCTATTTGTTTAATTATTTCTAATTCTTTATTGAAATTTGTTTTATCTAAAGGGATATTAGTTAATCTATGAATCATTGAGTGGAATCCTGCTAATTTGTGTGTGATAGGTCTACAGGAATTATTATTTATAGCTATGTCTGTGGTCGTGGGTTTTCTAAATATTCCAAAAGTATGTTTTTTATTTGAAATTTTGATTTCTACATCTAAATAATTTAGTGTTTTATCTTTTTCGATTTCGCTGGTAAATTTAATTTTGTCGTGGATAGAATTTATATTGTTGATAAATTCACCCATAACGCGCTTTGTACCTGTCCATAGTAAAATAATATCATCTACATACCGGTAGTAATAGTGAATGTATTTGAAATATTTGTATTCTACGTTAAGAAATTTTGTTTCGAAATTGTCTAAAAATATTTCCGCTAGTAGGGGTGATAATGGACTACCTATCGCTAATCCATTTTTTTGTTTATATATTTTATTATTAAATTGAAAGAAATTGTGATTTATACAGAGGTTCATCAATTCGCTCTACACTCTTTTATTGTCTCCTTCAATATATAAAAATTCTGCTACTCTCGGGCAAAAACTTTCAATTTAATAAGAATTATAAATTAAAAATAATATTAAAATAAAGCTTTTAACTGAAGGAAGAAGTTGCCGAGCTTCGCTCGGCGCCTCCAAGTACTTATATATTATGTATAAATTTTTATATGTATCTATTAAATGGTGTATATGTTAATTTGCATCAAGCAGAGGGCAACCTCAATGAATTTTCTTTATGAATCATCAATTCTGCTACTCTCGTCAAACTAAATCTTTTCACTTAAAAAAACATCTTTTTTTTCTTTTGAAAATTAATTATACTTTTTTCATTAAATTACTAATGAGAATAAAGAATCCTATTAACGAATTCCATAAGCATTGTGTCCACATCCTTGGAATAATAAAGATTTGTGATTCGTTGAAAAGAAATAAGAAAATGGAATGGCCTCGAGAGGAGAGCGAGAGTTCATGGCTCCGATCCGAAGCTTGTAGTTAGCAAAGTAAGGCCATTAGACCAGTTCAAATGGGTTCCATTATTCATATCGCAAGGCACGAGTGAAGAAAGATGTAAATGAAATCGTATAATTTCATTTGATAAGGTAACTAACCCTTTACTCAGGATGGCAAGAAAGGAAGGAACATTGACGATAACAACTAAGCCCGGCCAAATTCAACTTCACTTCAATTTAAACAGAGAAAGGTATGATACCATTTTATAACTATGTACTTACTAGTGAGTAAATTTGACTTTTTTGTAACAATATTATCATTAAAATTTGTGAAGTATAAAAGAAATATTTGAGAGATTTTAAGGAAATTATGTGGATCAACAGCTCTTTTATAAAATTGAAAGTCTTTTATTGTCTCCTTCAAGCTCTTTCATAGATTAATTCTAACATTAGAAGAGTTTTACAATTTTTATTTTTAACCGACTTCAAAAAAGGAGGAGGTTTTCAATTGACTGATTTTTTTATGTGTCTTGTTACCTGATATCTTCGCCAATTGTTAACCGATTTTGATGATTTTTTTGCATTGGGTTCAGTCTAGTTTCCGATTGGTAAAAATATAAATTTCATTGGTATTGGATCTTTTTTGTTATGTTTGTTCAAGCATAACTTCTTTGTTTATTAACCAATTTTAATGATTCTTTCTGCGTTTGGATCAGTATAGCTCCAAGATAGTCAAGATACCTAACTATTTATTTATTTTATGTATGTTCAGCGATAACTTTTTGCCACGTGAACCAATTTTGATGATTATTTTTTTATTGGAAAGGAGTACCTTAGGGGGGGTCCCATATTAATTTGGCCAAGTTCTGATGATATGATCAATGATGAAATAACGTAAATCTCCAATTCTATGAGCAAATAATCAAAATTATAATAACAGAGAAAACAGGTCATGCTTGATAAATAATACACACATATATATCATCTCGATGTATATACGTGTGTATGTTTATTTGCATCAGCAAGTGACAACCTTTCAGTTCTTTCTGTGAATCAACCTCTGCTACTCTCGGCAAAACAAAAACTTTTCAATCAATTCAAAATTATAATAAATAAAATCTTTTTATAAAAAATCTTAAAACATTCATTTAAAACCCGCAAACGTTTCGAGATAATTTCTATATTTATGAATTGAATTTTATTATCATTTTCTGATTTATTCACCTGACGCTTTCTCTTACGAGATGCATGCAAGGTATTATATTAAGTCACTATTAATAACATCACTAAAAAGAGAAAAATAAAAATAATTTTTATAAAAAAAAAATAAAACCGACTTCAAAAAAACTAAATACAACAAATAAAATAATAAGAAGTCAAAAATCAAATAAAATGCACTAAAATGTATAAAATAATTATCTAATTTAGTTACAACTAAACGACGAAATATAAACATGAAATCACTTTTTGAAGTCGGTGCTAAACAAACTATATAAGAGAGCGTAGCCGCCAAACGTCGAGCTGATTCATAAAATGTATATTTTCGATTCATAAAGTGTATATTTTTGGCATCGATTTCAAAAAGTCATTTCATGTTAATATTTCGTCCTTTAGTTGTAACTAAATAAGATAATTATTTTATACCTTTTAGTGCATTTTATTTTATTTTTGAGTTCTTATTATTTTATTTGTTGCATTTAGTTTTTTTGAACTCGGTTTTTTTTTTTTTATTTGAAAAAATTAAGAAGCTGTGAATATATGTCGTCGGCTTAGAGTATAAACCTGCTAAATCCATTTTTTATCATATATGACATATTAATATCTTTCGAAAGAAAGAGATGCAGTATCGTTCAAGTAAAACTGTTCTTAAAATTATGATCGTAAGTTGCAGAAAAAATGTGAAAAATAGTTTCTTTTCATAACAACAATATTAAATTTTGTTTGTTTTTTCTCTGCCCTGTAAAATTTCCCTATTGTGAGTTAGCAGGTTTACTCTCTAAGGTGATGATATGTCAAAAGGATTTTCATCTCTAGGGTCAGGTTAACTCCACAGAAACCAGTTTTGGCACTCGGGTACGACTCCTAGGGGGAGAATCCTTCTGACATATAATACACACATTGAAATCTCGCAAGATCTAACATTTAAAATGGGCTTCTTTTATGCTTTCATAGTTTTAAAATAAATATACCCAGACGTTGTTCTTTTGTTTTTTAATAAGTTTTAATTAAAACATAGATTTTTGGGAATTGCTAAAGGGTATTTCAAATAATTAGGTAGAAAAAAGAATAAGCCAGTGGGAGTCGAATGCCGGGTTTCGTACCTTATATATTCCAAAATACTTAAAACATAGTTATTATCTACTCCTATTAAACGAGCAAAAATTGTATATTTATTTGAATATATATTTGTTTGGATATATACTAGTATTTGTTTATATATTTGTATCTGGGTTATATTTTGAAAACGACTCTAACGATTTTGATGAAATTCTCGAGTTAGGGTTTTTGGGGTGACAATTCGATCTGTCACGGTCTCATCTTCGACAAAATTGTTTTTGATGGGTTTTTTCGTAATCAAATTAATTATTCTCAGGTAGACAAATCCTATTCTCAGGGTTTTAAAAAAGTTACTCTTTTCCTTTGTACCCAGGCAGACAATGGATTGCCTTAATTCATTGTTCTAAAAGGCCTTGAAGAAGTATTGTGATTGTGGATTTTAACATATTTTGTTCTCCATAAACGTTAGAAATATTAATAACCGTTTTATAATTGTTTTTATAAAGAACTTTATTTATTTAATAGAATAAAAAATAATCAAGAATCTAATTAAAAATATATTTCCGCATAAGCAGGTCTCAATTTTCTGAAAAACAACACATTTTGATAGGTTTTATTTATTAACAATTGGATGAATAAAAATGAATCATATGGTTGAATCAAAACAGGTGCAGGAGGTGGGGTGCAGTGGTGGGGGATCCGGGGGTAGGACGAGGTTTCGGAGGTGGGGTCAAGCGGGGTAGGGGAGGTACAGTGGGCGAATACTATATATATTTGTATTTTTTTTAATTTGAAAACGGCTCTCAAATAAAAATCGACCTTTTTATCAGAATTTCAAATTAAAAATAATATTAAAATAAAGGTTTTAACTGAAGGAAGAAGTTACCGAGCATCGCTCGGTGCCTCCAGGTACTTAGTTGTTAATAAAGACAACGAATCTGTGGAATTTTTCATCATTATAAATTAGCCTCTTCTGAGCGCCAAAAAGTACAAAATCACCTTGAAATGGTCACTTTGAGGCATATTCACAGTCATTTTAAAGTGAATTATATTAAAAAAAATAAGTAAAAATACTTTTCATTTTCGACCCCATAAATAATACGACCCTCCCCAAATAATCAATCAATCATTATTTTAATATGAATTTTAAATATGGGAGAAATAATACAATTAACTTATGAATTTCAAGCTTATATAGGTATTACTTGTTTATATTATGAACTCTACAATGTTCTTGCAGAGACATATAGATGTAGTATCGACACTAATAGACCCGTTTTAAGTTTGTCCAAAAACAACACTACGATTGCACAAAATTACAACCCTAGAGGCTTGCAGAATGCCTATCTTAACTTTTATTATGAAAACGATGAAATAATTTCAAAAGTACACCAATTGCATTTTTGCAATATTCCGATTGTGATGTCCCATGATGAGAATTCAAAATACCAATAACGTTTCCATAAATAAACAGAAAGAGTTTTTGGTTGAAACACATTCTTTGTTATTAGATATACTTCTTTATAAAAGAGAATAGTGAACATAGGACTGTATGCAAGTTTGAAAGCCTACACAAGGTTTTACGATTTATACACATTCTGTAATTGTTTCTAGAACTATATAATTAATTTCCAATTTAGTTAGATAACAATTACCAAACATAGTTGATTTCAATTTGACCGTTTCGAAATAGTGAGCAATTTAGTTTAGTTATGGGATATTTAGAGCTGGATAATTGGGTTGTGAAGTGAGGCGAGCAGTTGCGACAAAGCAGACTTTAAACTTTATATTAAAGAAACCAAAAAAATAGTCACTCAAGTCAAACATCCATTTGCAGGTAAGATAAAGACAGAATAAATTAGAGTGAGAGGGAAATGTAAGTGAAAGATAAAAAAAAAAGAAAAAGTAAGATCATAGAGAAGAAAGCTCCAGTCAGATTAATCGATTGAGATTAGTGGTGACGTATGTACCGAAATCCCTCATTGGATTTCAGTTTGGTTCTAAGGAATGACAAGGCAATACATTTAAAGCTGAAGAAATCAATACATGGTCGGGTGCAGTTCGTATGGGATAATCTTCTAAGAAAGCTCCTTTGATGCCAGATGTATGGACCTCTCATCGAGCGTTACACATAAACATTGACGAAAGAGAGAATATTAAAGTGATTTTAACAATCAATAACTACGAAAAGATGAACAAGTTTTATGGGCAATAAGCTGGAGTTTTTGATAAATAAGAAAACGCTACAAACCCCAAAATGACAATTTTATTTTTTGTACGGAATGTTTTATAAATTAATGGCTGCAGTAATAAAGAGTCAACAATTTATGAATAAAAAAGTTTAAAAGTTGTTTTTCAAACCTGTTATAAATTCATAACAACTGGGACGACAAGATGCACAGATTGTCTCATCAACAAGATACCTAACTTATTGTTACAATGAACAAACTTTCAACACATACTCAGGACATTGAAATTCATTTGGTAAAATAAATTCATCCAACACAGCATCAATGAATTCATTTGAAATGATTTCGGGACCCAAATATTATAAAATTGTTATATTTCGCGAGAACTAATACTTAACTTAGCTACAAATTATGTAATTTTTCTATACTGTCCCGATATATAAATATTTCGTCACGGTCTAATATTGAGTCGTGAAACAAAGGTTGAGAAATTCTGACCTAACATATTTGTTCGGGGTCTAAAGAGCAGCAGATCGGAAGTATAAAACCCATCTCATTAAATGCTCTCATTATAGGCACTATATAGTTTACTATATAGTTTGAAACATTGTGCTATTAGGGATATGTTTACGTAAAGGTCAAATTACACAACCACCGATCATAATACCTTTTACTTTCAATTGATGAACAAAGGACATCCGAAACAACAACTGTAGCTGAAATCGAAGCCACTCTAATAAGATTTATATTGTGTGATTGTATCACGAACATGTAAGAATATTTATACATTGTAACCATAGACTAAAAAGGTTAAAACATTTTAATAAAATCATAAAAACTACTCGGAATCGTAATCATTTGCTAGAAACATTTTCATGGCCAAAATAAATGAGCAGTTTTTTTTCTGCACAAAAAGTTATATGATAAATTGATAAAGTCTTTGCGAAAGAAATTAGGTGAAATTAAGAGGTGGGTTTCACATAAAATTTTATTTTATTTAGTAAGCCCCACTTTGTAATTTTCCCTAAATTTTTTATTATTAAAAAATGTGTCACCTTGAACCAACACCTATCTCCTTCCTCTAGTCTCTAGTACAGTGGTTCCCAACCTTTTGTGGCCCATCACCTCTTTTTGGAGGTTGACTAACACCTATCGCCCCCTTTTCATTTTCATTGTATGCCTAATTTTAATTTGAAGTAAAGTGTAAATAATAATGGAGAAGCCTGCCTATTTTCTAGAAATTACCCCCTTCCAAAATTCCCACGCAAAGTCGAAATTTAGAAAAAACCCAATCAATTAATTTATTATTGACATCTGGTGTTTCCTTCAATTAAAAAGCCTTCCGACAGGACTTAATCTCTTAACCCAAAATATGACAAACATAAATTAAATTTAATGAGGTTCAAAAAGTGGGAATTGTAAACTCCCACCATCCTATTGTCAAATAAGGCATGTTCCAGTATCAAAGGACATGACGCCTGCTACTCCAAAATTTTACCATTAAAAACAATTATGTTATTATTAAGAAAAAAATACTCTAAATGCCGTTTTCACAACAGTATGTTTCTTTGTAATTTATTAGAAATTTAAATATTAATATAACATTATTTAAATTTGAGAATGAAAATTACATTTAACAACTCGCAAGGGAAGTCATTCTATTTCTTTGCACGTGAGTGTATTTTAATTTTTCCTCCTTTGAATACTCATCGCCTCCCAATCGCCCCCACTTAGCTAACGCCCCCTGAAAACCCAAATCGCCCACTTGGGGGCGATCGTCCTCAGGTTGGGAACCACTGCTCTAGTGCATAGCGTTGCATATCAGCAACATTATTCTTTTTAATGTTTAGCGCACTCTGTTGAAGGTCTATTGGACTAAAACTTGTTGCAGATGTAGTACACCATGTCTATTATGAAACAAAAAAAATTTAAAATTGCTAACTTAACAAGGATTGTAAAAAACATGTGTTTTCTCATAGTTTTCAGTGTCAGCCAGCAAGTAAAGAAATCAGCTTCTATTTTACTTTGTTTATAGTTATATTACTTAGTACTTTAAAATAAAAGTAAAAATATTTGCTATTCTAAAAGTATGTAAATGACAAATGCTTATAATAAAACTTAATTATTTATTATTTAGGTTATTTACGGCTATTTCAAATTATTTTAAACCTGATTATTTTGGTGATTATCATTATTTCGGGCTAAATGGGAATTTTTTAAATACTTTTTCAGTTAAATATGGGCAGTAATAATTTAAAAAATATTACCTACTTGAAAAAAAAATCATGCACTAGAGGGTTAAATTTTATCTTTGCGAAAGTCTCACTGTCATGTTCATCTTGTATATGTCTATGCAACAACTCCTAGCTCATATAAATGCATATTCATCAGTACATACTCCAAACTCACCCTAGTTATATATACAAACTTTTGTCTGCCCATGAGATTTACACAACTTTGTGCTGATTTAATAAATATTCATCGAATTCAAAAAAAATTTTATTGCAGAGAAAACTTCAAACATTGAAAAATATTATAAAATGTCAAGAATTAATATAAGAGAAATATTTATTTTAATTAGCGAAGCAGAAATTAATCCATCCTTCGCTTAGGCGCATTCAATCCTAAGTTAGGTTTTAACTTCTTGGATGAGAAATTAATCATGAATTATAATATATACAGTATATATTCTTCAAAAGAATGGCATATTGGGAAAAAACATCGTAATACGCTCTAATTGAGTGAGGTCTGCATGGCTTAAGCCTCGTTTAGCGACCTTAGCATGAATGAATACTGATCCGATTTCGTTTCGTTCAACTGTTTCATCCGAAATTAATTAGGATACTAAGGAGAAGGTCCATTTATCCAATATTGATGAGTATAAATAGGGATGAAGAAGATAATCCTGGGTGTTTCAATGTGAAACTGCTTAGAGACTTAAATAAACCTCGCTAATGGAGGTATAAACCTAGCTCAATTAAGAAGCTCAATTTCAAAAGGTACTAAATCCAATTTTTGCAAAAAATGAGGTAATGACGGTTCCGGTTTCATATAACTATTATCTCTGTTTATGATTTATGGTATTTCATGACAAAACCCACTAAATCCTTTACTAAAATACTCTTAGAAAATAAGTTTTATTTCAAAAGGTATTGCTTTGTTATGGATAAAGTAAAAAAGGTTGGGTTATGTAAAAGTCCGAATTCAAAGTTGCAAGCTTAAACTAGACCAAAATTTATCTACAAAGATTTCGGCATTAGGTGAAGTTAGTATAGTATGGTTATTTTTTATGGCTGGTCAAGCTTAAGCTGGAAACTTGCTAAATCAGGTTTATAAAGAGAAATTAATGTGGCTGTCCTCTGCTTGAAACAAATAAACATATATATAGCAAATACAAATATGTATATGGAGCATTCCACGCCAAATCGGAAGGTTTGAAAAATTTTAATTTTTGATTTCCTTCATTTTTTGACATTTTTTAGTAGCCATCAAAAAACTTTTCCTGGTAAATTTTGAAATTTTTTGATCACCGGCTTAAAAGATATCGAATTTCGGTTTTTCGCTCATAACTTCTTCAAAATTGGTCCAAATTCAAATTTTTTTTTGAAATTTTTGATTTTTTACATAATTTTTAGAAAAAATACAAAAAAATTATTAAAAAAATAACCCAATATCAAAAAGTAGTTTTAATAATGGATAATAGCGTATAATTTTTTTTCGAAATTTTAAAAATCGAAAAAAAATAGTAATTATCATAAGACCACAATCAACATGTGGTTTTAAAATTTGTAGAATCAAGAGAAGTTTAAAATAAAAAAATTATCAAAAAAATCGAAGATTACATAAAGTTTTAAAAACAAAGTTAAAATTTTCAAACTCAAAAATCGGATATGAAAACACTTTAAATAATTTTTTTGTATTTTTTTTCCAAAAAGTATGTAAAAAAACAAAAATTAAAAAAAAAATTGAATTTAGACCATTTTTGAAGAAGTTATGAGCGAAAAACCGAAATTCGATATCTTTTAAACCGGTGATCAAAAAAATTTCGAAATTTACCAGGAAGAGTTTTTTGATGCTTGATAAAAAATATCTAAAAATAAAGGAAATCAAAAATTAAAATTTTTCAAACCGTCCCATTTGGAGTGGAATGTCAAATATATATAATTTATTTGATTGAGACTATAGTCTCGAAGGTTTGAGCTTCATTACCAGTCTTTTAACTAGAAATATTATATCTGTTATTTTACATGGGTTCAATTACCCGATGGCATATATGAAAAATTCATTTTGTTGTTATAGCAAGTCAGTCACACAGCAAACATGGGTGGATTGCGAACTTCTATTATACTATTCAACAAAAATTTCTCCCTTTCAAGCTAACAATGAATTTCAGTAGAGTTTTATACGCTGATTATCAATTTCCTGATTTTTTACAACACGTCAGAGTTTTGAAATATTGTTGGTCAAAACGACGAAAAATGACATTTTGACATATTTTCAAGTCCCATTAAATATTAAACAGCAATATTTGAAATAAAATTTTTTGTTGACGTAACAGAAAATAGCTTTCTCTTTGATTTTCAAATTACCACTTGTTTTTAGTTCAATTAGATCTCGAGTTATAACTAAAAAACTAAAACTACGTGATTATAAAGGATAATAAACATAGATAAAAACATAAGGTCTTATATAGTTTGCAATTGGATGTTGATGAAAGCAGTCCACGGTGGTTGTAAAAAATAAGACTATAGAGATTTTATTATTTTACATTTATTTGTTAAACCGACGTTTCGGAGATTTATTCTCTCCTTCTTCAGGGTAACAAAAAGTCAATGAAAGTAGTTCAAATCATAATTACTTTCTGTCTCCTTTGACAATGCCAAAAAACATTATAAAAAATTTTCACCTCGAATAGAAATAAAGTAAAAAGCAATTCAATATATAGTTTTTTAAATAATTTTAATTTCAAATATTGCTGTTTAATATTCAATGGGGCTCGAAAATAGTTGACCTTTTTCGTCGTTTTGACCGACAATATCTCAAAACTATGGGGTGTTGTAAAAATTCAAGAAATTTTATGATATTCAGCGTATATAACTCTACTGGAATCCATCGTTAGGTTTACAGGAAGAAATTTTTGTTTAATTTTTATCGAACAGTGTTATAGAAACAGGTTTAATCTTTATACTATTTTATTCACAAGTCTTTATCCGATATTAGTAACAAGACATAAAAGATGCAGGTGTTTTAGTACACTAAAGGATTTATTTAAATCCATATAAGCCAAGTGTTTTATACCCAATAAAACCAAGATAACAATGTCCGTGCTTTTGATAAATGGGGAAAAGTAGCGGTCTTTTCAGGGATTTTAAAATTTTATCCTTGTCGATGAGGTTTTAATTAAAATCCCACAGCTGGAAGGGCGAGAAGGGTGTGTATTGGGGTAGGCCGGAGGGTCCTAGGTGGTATAGGTGGTAGGGCCTTGAGTGGTTTACTTCTCTGGACGTTCGTTGGCAGACTAAGCCCCTATCAGCCGACGGTTTGAATAATATACTCGCAAATATGCATAGGGTGTTGTTTAGGTTCGTTGACATCCCATAAAATTCGTGTCACAATATTTTAATTGGGTGTAAATTTATATATTTACTTGGCCTGGGTAATTTTATATGTTAATAAAAACCAGCAATTGAATTTATAATATAAACTTGTGTAAATGTTTCATGTTCATTATACGAGGTGTCATTGAAGGGATAATTTCGAAAATTAATTAAAAAAATAAAATAAAACCCGATTGCTTTTTTAATAAATTAAAATTTAATATGAAAATAAATGTATGTGTGTGTGTGTTTTTCAATAATTATAAAAGATCAAAGAATGAATAGTCGAAATTCATGATTTGATGAGTTTCAATTAATTTGTAAGATCAAACGATTGAGACTTTCAATTAAATGAAAGTCACACTTTGGGAAAATTTATACACGAAGAGTATTTGCCGAGAAAAGCAAGAAAAATTATCAAAGAATAATTGGGATGGCGTAATTGTTATCTGAAAACTTCATGTATTTCTTTTATCAAGTTATTTTCACTTTATTTATGAACTGATGGGTACATTGAGGAGCTAGTATATGAGTATCTTTTAATTTATAGTTGTTTCGCAACAATACTAGCAAAAAATTATTGCTAGAGTATATAGAACAGACAATAAGGATTCATAATTCATAATCCCAAAACTTTTTGCTGTTTATGTACCACTACTAGCCAATCCCGTGCTCGTTTGACAAATTTGGCAACACTGTTCGAGCTTGTATAAATTCTATCATAGAAATTTTAGATAAAGTACATTATAAAGGGAGATTTATAAAACAAAAAGTTCTTAATACGAGATTGAAAGCTGTTGCGACAATAGCTGAAGCGAGAAGCCAAGAAACGTCAAAAAAATTACTAAAGGTAATTAACCACTTTTTAGGTTAAATAAATGCGTTGTTGCCAGCTTGTTTTTAGTGTAAATTTTTCATTATACATTTTTCATTATTTATTCATTATTATCTCAGAAACGGTGTTGTAACTATGAATTAAAATTTTCTTAAAAAATATATTAGTTATTAATAACTTTTAAGGAGTTAGCTGTTGGTTCTAGGTGAAACATTTTAATATAATAATAAAACTTGAGCAAGATGCGAGGTAGGTTTCACAAGGTTTTTATTGTGGAACCTACCTCGCATTTTGCTCAAGTTTTTGCCATCAATCGATGCAGAAGTATTTAAATAATAATCTTTCTAAATTTCAAAAAATCCTAAGAAAACTCATTTGGTGAAACAACTACTTTAATATTCAATAACAGTAAATATCAAATTAATCCATTAAAACTCACCATCTCCAGAGAATCCAGAGATGAAGAGATGCTGCAAACCCTCGAAATATTTCGAAATATAACTACTTAAGTAAATTAAAATTACTGAAAATAAGCAAGTTTTTTAATTTCTCCCTTAAATGATAATTTTATCTAAAGATTATCAGATGATTATATTTTTTGTTGAAATCAAACCAAAAATTAGGAGGAATTAGACCAAATTTCGCATAGCTACTTTATAGAGTCATGTGAAACTATTGGGTTAAAATAAATTTTATTTTTTTATTTAATATTAATAGTACCTGGCCACAGAGTGATAACGCTAAATTTTTCCTACAGTTAAAAGCTATATATTAGTCCCCGACCCCCCCCCCCCACCCACCTCGATTGAATATACATATTTATATTCATTAAATATAATATGTATATGTTTATTTGCATAAAACAGAGGATAGCCACATTGATTTCTCTATATTATTAAAAATACAATGACCCTAGAAATCATCTTCATCATCAATAAGCCCTTTTTTATCCACTGTTGAACATAGGACTCCTCCAAAATGTCTCCAGTTTTCTCGGTTTTCTGCAGTGCACAAAACTACAAAAATAACTCTTAGAAATAGTAGTTCTTACAAATATTATTATAATATAATAAAATTAGGGAATATTTTTAATTAAAAAAAAAAGAAAAATTTGACTAACTAATTAAAGTAAACAACCCCCGAGTCTTTAAAACGTTTCCATGTGTGTGTGTGAGTCTGAGTGGTGGGAAATGCCGCTCGAATCCTTCCACTTTAACGTGTGGTATGTAACTTTAAGAAAAACATCCCTCTTTTGTATGAATTTACATAACCCCCTGAGATGTCAAAATACACCCGACTTATTTTAATCTCTCTTTTAAAAAATTGACACTTCATTTGATATTAAAATTATCTCCCCGTGTATCGACAAATTCGTGCAAAATTCTTTCAAGCCATTTCGCATGGCTTATAGCCTTTTTTTTAAAACTCTCTCCACCAAAAATCCATATATCTAAAGTGATAATAAATTCTTATATTATCCCTCTGTGTCTCTATCACTTTTTTATTTCGCCACCCCCTCTCATCCACCCCCCTTTTCCAAGCAATTTCTTCCACCTTCGTTGCTTCGTCCTAAAGCTTTTCACGTTCGCTTAATATTTACATGAATCTCGTGGTTTGAATTTTGTTAGTCGCTCAAGCTCAAGATAGAAAAAGTTTTATTATATTTGAAATATTATTATTATTATTATTACTTTTTGTTTCTGGCCCTTTAATTTGCCTGGAATATAAAGATCCATGGCAACGATGATCGGCTCGTCTACCACCCCATCATTAGAATGATACTCTTACGAATGGAATAATAATAAAAAAATAATAAAACAAAATAAAATAAGATCGTGCGGTTTTTTTTACCCCCGCATACGACGATTCAATCTTGGTATTCTTTTCGTATTTTTATTATCATCTCTTGAGATATCTGGTCCATTCTAGCCGAGTTTTTTTTTATACGTAATGTAAAAATATTATCTACTTCTAGATTTATTTATACTCAAAGAATTGCCATTCATCCATTTGGAATAGTTTATTGCTTAAAATAATTTTTTTTATCTCTTCGGCTGCTTAAGAAAAGCATAATAGAAAAGTTCCATTATTTTAAAGAAATAACGATGAGAGAAAAAAATGAGATAGATATTTAATTGAAAAAATTTTGTTTTAATGAGAATAGCAGAGCTGTTGATCAATAAAGAGAAAATGAGGTTGTCCTCTGCTTGATACAAATACATATGCATGTATAATGCATAGTACCTGGCCACTCTCGCTTATAGTATACGCTCGGTAACTTTTTGCTTCAAGTTAAAAGCTATATATATATAGTACACGCCCCCTGGACCTCCCCAAACCCCACACTCACTCCCCACCTTGTCCCACATCCACCGTAACTTCCACAACCACACCCGCCTCCCGCTCCCGCAAACAGTTTTTGCATTTATAGTCTTCTAGGGACCCACAGATTATGTGTATTAAGGAATATAAATAAATACCGTATAATTATTTTTTTAATTAAATAACAATTTGTCGAGTTTTATAATTAATTAAATTGTCAAATTCTTATATTTAATATTTGCGGAAATTAAAACTCGATTTTTAATCAATTAAATTAAACCAATTATTTTACATGAATTAATGTATACATTGTATTTTAGCTTCGACTCCGGAGATTGATTCTCCACCATCGAGTGTCCTTGATCATCTTTAGTCCTTGTTTTTAATAAGAAGAAAAATCTAATTATAGAAGAAAAAAACCTCTTTTCAGATAATTATTCCAATACCATATTGCGGAAATTAATCCATCCAATTAATCCTCCATTTCTATCACCATCCAATCCCCCAATCAATTAATTTTTTTTTTTTTTATTTAATTTTTTATATAAATTTTATTAAACCAATTATTTTACATTAATTAATGTATACATTGTATTTTTTGCTTCGATTCCGGAGATTACTTCTCCACCATCGAGTGTCCTTATTCATCTTTAGTCCTTGTTTTTAATAAGAGGAAAAATCTAATTAGATAAAAAAACCTCTTTTCCGATAATTATTTCAATTCCATTATTCCCCAATCAAGTCGATTGGTTAATTCAATCAATTAAATTGACCAACTTTTAATATATAACAATGATTGTAATGACCTTATTGTGGAATTTAAAATTAAAAAACCAATTATTTATTAAAAGGAAATTGAATAAAAATGTAAATATACACTTTTATCGAGATAACCTGTGAATTATTATTTTAATTAACAAAAAACCCATGAAAAACAACTTAGCCGAAGATGAGACCGTGACAGATCGAATCGCCAAGACAACCCCCCCTCCCCTAACCCGTGAATTTCATCCAAATCGTTAGAGCTATTTTAGAGAAACCGATTGGATATATATATATATACAAGAATTGCTCGTTTAATATAATAAGACAAGATAAGATAAGATATAATTTTTTTTGAGACTATAGTTTCGAATGTTTGACCATCAACATCAGTCTTTTTAATATTAATATTTGCCCGGAAAAAATATTTCTACTAAAATCTTAGATTCGTCCATAAATAAAATAAATTATTTTCTTAATATTATTGTGGTTAAATTACCTGGATTGATTTTTAAAAAATCCATCTTTTTTCAAAAAAAGAAACTTAAAAAAAGATGCTTAAATCTTTACATTAATTATTTAATATTTTTTAATTAAAAAAGAGGAGACTGTGGCTCAGTGGTTAGAGTGTCGGACCGCTGGCCTAAATGCAGCCGCTTCCTCTTAGAAAGCAATGGCAACCTATCAAGAGTATAATTGCCTAGTAACCTCTCCAAACTAGCCGTTCGGAACCGGCATTAAAAAGTAGGTCCCGTATGTCTGTGTAAAAATAGCTTAACACACTCAGCACAGGTATATCTGGAGAAGAGCGGAAACGTCAGGGAGACCTGATATGGAATTAAAAAGACTGATGTTGAAGGTCAAATCTTCGAAACGAACATATATATATATAGTACCAAACAAATAAATGTATCATTCGATTTATAAAAGTTGAATCATGATGTATTAAATATTTATTCCCGAAATTTGAAGTTGATCGTCTGTTCCATTACCGAAAAATAAATTATTGAAAATTGTCCTTTTAATACGGAAGTAAATGGACCGAGCTTTTAAAAGGGCTATAACTTCTATAGAAATTATACCATTTTCAACAAATTTATACAGATCAATAACTTGATGACCCGAATGATACATTTTTAATAGATTTGACAATCTAATTAATTAGTTATTCATAAATGTAAAAAATAAAAAGTTATTTGAAGCAAACAGAATATAAGAAAAGCACTAGTGTAGAATTCGAACTCTATTTCTTGAAATCGTTTTTGTGTTAAATAAATGTTTTTATAATGATAAAAAATTTACCAGCAGCAAATAATCAATTTCATTCTGAAACTTTTGGGTCCAGGCACGTTATAAATTTACATGAAGCTAAAATTTTTTTATTTTTGACAAGTCTTGGTTCGATCACATATGTGTACCGCATTTTGTGTATAACTCCTAATTAACTGAAGATGGCCAAATAAAACTCAAGCCGAAACGTTTTATTAAAGGTGTTTTATTGAACCCATTGATTCCATCTTTGGCTGATACCTCCTCCTTCATCTAGTACGATAAAAAATTAATCTCAATATTTTTATTAATATTATCAAAACAAAGAGTTTTATTCGAAATTAACCGCATTATTAACAATTTTTTTATTAAAATATTTAGTAGTCAGACGTTGTCACTCTGCAGAAATACAAAAGATTTTTTCGAAGATCAACCAGATAGATAAGCTATCCCGAACTCCCTTAAATACATATCTAAAAGTTTCCATTTTATTTTCCCATCAACTGAATTAGTTTTCTATTTCATATTAAGGCCTGTTGAATGCTCCTGGTGATTTGAAGTTTATTCCAATTTCAAGAGTGTTTATATACCTACTCGTATTTGTGAAGTGATTCACCTGCTTGAAAACTTTCTTTTTTTGTTTCAATAAATTAATGTATCAATTATGCTTTGATTGAAGTTCAAATAAAAAATTAATACCACTTGAGATTTGTTATGCATCCCCGTAGGGTCGGCCTTTGTTCTCTGTGTTCCGCCTTTTTAATTTAATTATTTTCTTTTGTCTTCTTTATATTTTGTTGATACAACTTTTAATTATACAAACCTTTTAAAATTTTTTATAGATTCTGCATTATAATGAAAACATTATCTTATTAAATAATATTAAAGAGATTTCGTGATAACCCTTAGCATGTGAGTGGCGTTAAATTACAAGCTTGTGTAAGTTTAAATTTTAAATTATGTTAATAACAACATTATTAAAAAATAAAAAATTTGCAAAAAAATTTAATAATTTCAAATACTTCGACCTCGAGGCACGAAGGTCTCTCCATCAAATATTCTTTTTTTTTAAATTTTTAACGTATTTTTTCTTGAGTCTTTATTTTACTAAGAGGAAAAATTAAAAAAAAACCTCGTATTTTTTAATTTTTTTTACATCAAAAAATAAACAAAATTAATGAATGTATAATATGAAGTGCGTTAAATGAGAAGTGAAGTATCAAATCCGTTATGGTTAATTAATTAGGGGATAAGTCCTGGTATTATTATAAAAAATTTTAACATTATTCTCGATGTTTGAGATTTCAAAAATGTTTTACTTTTTCAAATGGAGGAAAAAATTAAACTTTCTCAAAACTTGGTAACGCTATTTGCTGTTTTTATGAATAATTAAAAAAAAACACTTTGAATGTCTATTATTTTTTACTATAGAAACGAATTAAAATTTCAAAATATTATTCAAAAAATACCCTTTTTGGAATAATTTTGTTAGAGATCCCAAAATGTATAATACATACATTCTAGCATAAGAATGTATGTACTTTCTACAGCTTTTCGTTCTTAATTTATTGTGAATATCTGATTCCATCCACACACACAGATACACATCAAGAAAAAAATCATGATTTAAAGTGATAAAGAAACAATTGAGATGGAATAGAGCTGAGTAGAGCCGGGTGGTTTCTTCAAAACAATCTGAGGACTGTATATTTGGTGATTAAAATTTCTATTCTATCATCTTAAACTTGATTACAGCCTGAAGAATGCAATTGCATGCACCTCGTCTAATTTGCTTGTCTATATACAGGCGCTGACGTAAAGTGCTGCCATCTTCGAATAGAGAATTAAAAAAGTACTTAAACCACGTGTAACCTTTACTTTTTATTTATTCTCTTGAATTCTTACAATGATTCATTTAAACAAAGAATTTTTACGATTCTACACTAATATAATTTACGCCCTCGAAGGTATCATATAGATCCTCGCTACTAATATAACTTGTGATAAACAAGGATGTTTTATTTCTAAGCTATTATTTATTTGTAAGAAATAAGGAGACTAGCGCATAGCGTTACTTCTTCATCATCGTGATTGTTATTTCGATAATGTAACGGGAGGCTCGAGTTCAAGCCTTGCTCGCAACAGAAAAATATTATCCGGCTATAATACAATTAACACTTAATGTTATTAACTAACAATCCCGGCAAGCGTGTCAGTACTCGGGTTCAAGTCCTGAAGGGACGAAGCCCTCTGATATGTAATCTAAAAATATTCTATTAAAATCTTAGATTTTGGACCTTAAATATAAATTCATTCTTAAGAAAGTTATTATATTATATAGATAAAGCTAAATAGACTCCAGAATCAGAGAACAAATAAATAATAATACTATATATATTCATCTAGATTAATTTGTAACAACGCTTAGAGAAATTTCTCTAAAAAAATTACCCTCTTGCCTAGAATCGAACCGACGAACTCTTGAACTATGGTCATCAGCTCTAACCACTAGACCAATGTCACATTAATATTTATATCTTGATTTCTTTTACTAAAACTATATATTTTTGATTTAGACTTTGTGTCTAGATAATATTGTATTCATTTGAACTCGAATGAAAATGAAAAAACACAAATAGATTTCAAATTAAGAAACATTAAATATATATTAATTAACGAGGCAAATTTGAAATATAATTCTCAGCTCTGATTTTAAACTGATGGCTCCAATCGATTTTCATTAACCAGGCAAATTTGAAATATATACAGTATATTCGAATTTTGAAATGAAAGACTCCAATTCTTTTTAAATTAAGAAACATTAAATATATTGATAATTGTTCTCTCCCCCCCCCCCTCGCCACTCAAAAATTAAAGATGCGAAACTTTTAAGAGACGATGTATTTTCGGTAGTTTACGGGTATACATTTGGAGTGTGGTTTTTTAAGAGGAATAAAATTTTTGGACCGAGACGCTGCCCGCCAGGGCTTCAGCCCGGAGGGCCGAGCTTCGAGGGCGTGCCAAAGGCACGCACGAAAAGCTCGTTAAGATATAATGAATATATTAACTACAGGAATAACCAGACTATAATACATTTTAATTTAGTACATCTTGTTGTATGGAGAAGTAATAACGATAATCAATCACCACTAGAGTTACTCGCCATCGGTAAATAAAATAGTGAGTTTATATTAACAGTCTGCCCATTGGGTAAAAAGACGCCATTTTGGATCCTACTTTCACTTTGAATACATAGAAAGTAAATTTTTTAATATTTTTATATGGTATATGTTTTAATAATGCAAAATGTTATCTTTTTTCCAAATGTTCACATTATTACTATATAAGTCATTACAGCAAATAACAAACATATTTTTATGGGGGGAAAAGTTGTTATCGAAACATATCTGGGCATAAATGTAAGACAAAGGGTGGATTCGCAGTGAATTTGCACTACCAGATTTATTCTATATATCTTGAATAGATGTCACTTTTAATCGTTGGGAATTATTTCAGATTTTCTGTGAGCTTTACATTTCAAAGTTCTCAGAGTCTAAAAAAAATAATTAAGAAAAATATCTCTTCTTTCTGATTATACAAATATAAGAGAGCGCTGAGGTATTGGCTGGGTCCATGACTGGTATCGCCGTCTGGTGGTTCTAAATAGGTACTTTTGCCTCACTTAGCTCGGACTGTTTGTATATGATAAATGTTATAAGCTAATGAAGAAATTATTTAAGCTACTTGGTGAACTTTATTTGACATGTGATGAGAATTATTGATTACCAGGATTGAATAAAAAATATATATATACGTAAGTACTTACTACTATCAATATTATTATATTTTCATCGTTCGAGGTATATTTGAGGTTATATATGGTGACTTACACAAAGTAAATAAAAACTTGAATTTCTGAATTTATCATGGAAATTGTGACAACTAACAGTCATTATTGTGTGAATATATTATCGAATTGATTTTCTTTCTCGGATAAGCTGTTTCATCAATGCAATTTACAAATGTTCACAAATGATTTTGGAGATATGACATTATAATATAGCGAATAAAAAAACCAAATTGTTCAAAACGTTGTTTTACAGGAATAGATATAAGTAGCAAAGTCTGAGTATTTTTATCATTAAAATTATATTATTTTTTGCCTTTGAATTAATTTATGTCTAGCAGTTGGAAATCTATAAAATTTAGAATCACTATTTTTCTTTGTATTTTTACAATTCACTAAACAACAATTCGAAAACCCCATTTTTCGTTTGTATTCAATGTTATTAGAGGAAAATGTAGAGGCAAATTTGTTAAATTCAACCACCTACAACGCTGCGGTCGTTTCTCTTATCCCCTCCAAAGTACTGCACCCAGCTAATATGGTAAAATCCCAGCGCAAGACTCAACAGATTTTTTTCTTTTTTTTTTAGTTTATATATTTTGAATTTTTTTAAATTATATCTGTTTAAAGAACTTTTAGCATGTATTTATTTAATATCTTTTTCTATATATAGTAAATTCCGTTTTAAGATAATTAATGAACCTATTTAAAACGCGCACTCAGAGTCTCACATACAATCAGATAAGAAAGTTTTCTCAATGGCGTTCAGGGCAGTTTTCATAATTTATTTCAAGATAAAAAAAAAAAAAAAAAAAAGAAACAACAAAATCCCTAAACTCATCTCCGACCTCTTTTTTTTAATGGTTCCATAATGGCTAATATTATGTTCAATTTGTTTAATGACCACCATTTAATACTATATCTAGAACGTAATCAGTAAAATAAATAAATAGTCAATTAGTAACAACCTAAAATATAAATAGAATTTCTTTTCATGCTTTTTAAGAGGAATAAAATTTTTGGACCGAGACGCTGCCCGCAAGGACACCAGCCTGGAGTGGGCTTCGAGGGCGTGCCGAAGGCACGCACGAATAGCTCGTTATATATAGTAGAACATCTATTTTTTACCATACTGACTTAAAGTTAAATAAATTTTACAACAATATCAAAGATAAAAACGAAACTAATCATTAATATAATTCACAATAAAACGGAGAAGGGAAAAAATCTTTCAAGCCAATTTTCTCAAAATCACTTTTTTGTGCGATATAGGTATATACCAAATATATATCAAATTTAGAGACTATAGTTTTAAAGCTTTAACCTTCATCATCAGTCTTTTAATTGGAAATAGTTTTCTGTTATATTTCATATGTTCAATTACCCGAATTAATAAAGAAAAATTCGTTTTGTTGTTATAGCAAGCTAGCCACAGAACAAACGTTTACCATTCTAGGAAACATCCACTTATAAATATATTTCAAGAAAAGAAAAAGAGGGAGGAAAGAGATTTTAGGTTTTTCATTTTCCATTCTTGGTTTTTAAATTTTCGAAAGCACAATTTTTCTATATAAACAATGATCTGAAATGAAAGAGACAATAAAAGAGTGTGTCTTCTGGTGGAATTATAAATTTTAAATTTATTTATTTGTAGTTTCGAGAGCTTTGCCTTCTTTGTCAGTCGATTACAATTGATTCACAGGAATTAAAGTAGCTTCCTGTGAATCAATCGTAATAGACTGAAGAAGAAGGCAAAACTCTAGAAACTATAGTCTGGTTATAAATAAATTTAAAATTTAAAATTCCAGCAAAAGACACAATCTTTTATTGTCCCCTTCAATTTATAAAAATTCTGCTACTCTCGGCAAAAAGAAACTTTCAATTTAATGATCTGGGTTGTTATTAAAGGATTTTAAGATTTCTATTGCACTTATTAATTTTGAGTTTCAATCCGTTTTAATTAATTTGATACCTATTCCATCTGGGAATGAGTGGCTATTTAGATTAATTGCTTAGTTAGAGAATTTTCTTTTTATTTGTATCAAGCAGAGGACAACCTCATTGATTTCTTTTTATTTTCAGATTTGTTTAACAATTTCGAATATGTTTTTTTTGTTTCATTTATTTTATGAAAAGTCAAGGTTAAAATAATCCAAGTTATATATATATATTTTTTTTTTAGATAAAACCCAAAAGAACCCCATTGCATATTATATTTTACGATTTTTTGAGACGAGCCTACCACTAAGTTATCATTACTCGTTTTATGAATTTATTACTAAAAACCAGGGAGAGAATGCGATTTAATACTTTTGATACGAGCAAGGTAGGGAATAGAGTTTGATTCGGATTCGCATGTACCCTGTACGAGGGCAAAAGGCCATAGCGGGGGCGGCGCGCGCGCGGTTTCATTGAGGAAGGGCGTGGCAGTTGCCGAAACTTCCCCCAAAGGACAGACACCCCTTCGAGATTCTATTGAGCCAGCTGCTCGCTCGCCACCAGGACACCAGTACAATGGCCTAGCTCAGAGTGTTTTTTCACTTTCACTTAGATACGTAGAATAAGTGAAGTCGTAAGCTAATTATGCGTGAACATACATAACAAAAAAGGTCCAACACCAATGAAAAAAATAAGCTGACGTGTTCTGATGTGGCCATCCACTTGACTTTAACATACAACCTGGCCTCTCACTTATATTTAATATTTAATAAAATTATTTATAATCATGTAGGGGGTTAGTTTTTGCATTTTTAGATTACTGTGTGCCCACTGATTGTGTATATAAAATTTGGTTGAGTTTGGAACAAGACCCTATATTTTCATTTTTTGACCCCCCCCCCCCCATTTTCGGCGCGTTAGTTTTTGCATTTTTAGACTTCTGGGGTCCCACTGATTATGTATACAAAATTTGGTTGAGTTTGGAACAAGAGCCTATATTTTCATTTTTTGACCCTACACCCACTCTCCCCACCAATTTTGGGCGGTTAGTTTTTGCATTTTTAGACTTCTGGGTTTGAACTGATTATGTATACAAAATTTGGTTGAGTTTGCTCAAATAGCCTAGATTTTTAATTTTTAACCCCCCCCCCCTTAATTTTGGGTCGATATGCACCAAAATCTAATCAGCTCTTAATCTCAATGGACCAAAACTACGTGTGAAATTTGGTTTCGATATTCACACTAGTTTTTGAGCTAGCTTGTCCACAAAAATTTGGTAACGCACAGACTAACAGACAACCAAACTAACTGTCATTTTGACAAAACAATTATTATCTCGAAAAAATCATTTTTTTAAAGTTCACTTATTAGAGCTTTTTTGTAGACCGAAATGTCATGGTTTTGCTCAATTTTTTTTAATCAAAATAGTTTCAGCCGTTTTTGAGATATTTCGAAAAAAAGAAGGAAAAAAACACTTTTTTCATGCACGATTACAATACTTGACTTACTTGAAGTAAAAAAATCAGATCAGAATTTGATAAATATTTCATAAAAAAATCCAAAGCTTTACAGGGATTTCAGTTGGTTACCTTGATTTAAAATATCTCCGAACTGATTTGTCCTTTTCTTTCAATACGTTATATAGCCTAAGCCGAAAGAAAAATTGTCCAACAGTAACAAAAAATCCTTTTCAATTTCCAATCATCTTGTTCTAGAACATCAGTGTAAAAAGTACAGTCACGTTAAAAAACAACCTAAAATTTTAGAACCGTTCATATTTATAGAGTGGTTACGAGGCTAAAACTTGTTGTGTAGATTGTCGCGAAAGAACCTCTTTAAGAGACTAATTCCAATAAAAGAGTATTTATTGGAAATGTTTATAATATTTTGAAACCGACGTTTCGGAGGATTTTCCCATTTTTTCAGGGTTAAAAATGGTCGGTTTCAAAATATTAAAAAAGAAAACATTTCCAATAAATAAATACTCTTTATTGAAAATAGTCTCTTAATTACTCTATTTCTGGACCGCCTTTCATTCAATCCTAACATATAAATTTATCAGTCGTCTCTAAAGAAAAACTTCTAATGAAATAAATTCAAATCTTTTATATTACAATCTAGAAAAGTTAATTAAAAAATGCAGACCTTTCAGGAGAAGTTCTTCTTTTATTGAGGATATTTGAAAATTTGAAAAAAATAGTTGCTTTAATAAAATCTATTAATTTATAGAAATTTTTTACTTCAAGTTCCGTTATAAAACAGACTGTCTTATAGATGAATCAATAATTAGTATTTACAATTATCGTTTTAAGTTAGTACCTAATGGCTTAGATAAGGTGGCTTTTGAATGGTCATGAAAATTTTTCCTATATATCACATACACCTTGTAACAGAACCTGCCGTTGTTGTTCGTCTTGCGACAAACAAAAATTGAAGTCTTGGATTAATGGAGTTTGTGACTGTTTATCATTTTTATAAGAAAATTCTCACATTTTTACAATCGAATCATTGATGCATTAAATATTTATTCCGGAAATTTGAAGTTGATCATCTGTCCCATTACCGGGAAATAAATTATTGAAAAGTTTCCTTTTAACATAGAAGTAAATGGACCGAGCTTTTAAAAGGGCTATAACTTCTTTACAAATTATACCATTTTCAACAAATGTATACATTTTATTAATCGAATGATACATTTTTTAATAGATTTGACAGTCTAGTTAATTAGTTATTCATAAATGTAAAAATAAAAAGTTATTTGCAGCCAACAAAATGTAACAAAAGCACTAGTGTAGAATTCCAACTCCATTTCTTGAAATCGTTTTTGTGTTAAATAAATGATTTTATAATGAGAAAAAATTTCTCTCAATTTTCTTTTTATTAATATTATCACAACAAAGATTTTTATTCGAAATTAACCTCATTATTAACAATTCTTTTTAGTAAAAAATTTAGTAGGAAGAAGTTGTCACTCTGCAGAAATACAAAAGATTTTTTCGAAGGTCAACTAGATAGATAAGCTGTCCTGAATCTCCTTAATTTTATCCCCCTTTCAGTTGTGTCATTAATAACTTTTTAGTATTACTATTTTTTAGCTTTTAAATAATGTTGATTTTCACACCATTCACCAAAATTCTTTATCAATTCAAAATCTCTTAAAAAAATTTAGAGTTCGAGGAGAAACAAGAAAATCAACTTCTTTGTCCAATATATAATCTACTTGTTAGAGACTGAGGGTCGCCAGGTATAGATAGCTTTGTGATCAGCCTAATGGCCATGCCCCATTCATTTATTTTCAGCAAACAGAAAATAACTACATATAACTTGAAATTTCAATAGTTTTTAAGGAATTTGGTGTTGGTAGTTGGTGAAACATTTTTTAAAATTATTGGATAAAAAATACTTGGTAGGTTTCACATCTTAATGTGATATAAAAAGTAAGATATAAAAAAATAAAACGAATTTATTTTTGGAGAATCTTTAATGATATATTTCGGGTGACTAACCCATCTTCAGGAGAAACAGAAAGTAACTGACCTGGATAAGTCGAAAATGAATACAAGTCAATGGTAAAATTTATTTTTAAGATAACAAAAGGGTAAATATTTAAAATTATTAGAGGGAGAAAAGGTAGGAAATTTTGAATGGCCTTCTGAGAAATGAGGATTTCGAATTTTAATACAACTCAATGGTAAAATTTATTTTTAAGATAACAAAAAGGTAAATATTAGTTAGTAGGAAATCTATTTTGTCTAATTTTGAATGGTCTTCTGAGAAATGAGATTTACACACAAAATAAATTTGCAAATATTTAAAGAATGTAATCAATGATTGTACTTTTACTATACTAAATAATCAATTAGAAGTTAAGAAATCATTGATTACATTCTTTAAATATTTGCAAATTTGTTTTGTGTGTAAATTCTCATTTCTCAGAAGACCATTCCAAATTAAACAAAATAGATTTCCTACCCTTCTCCCTCCACTAATTTTAAATATTTACCCTTTTGTTATCTTAAAAATAAATTTTACCATTGACTTGTATTCAATTTCGACTTATCCAGGTCAGTTACTTTCTGTTTCTCCTGAAGATGGGTTAGTCACCCGAAATATATATATCGAGATTAAAGATTCTCCAAAAATAAATTCGTTTTATTTTTTCATATCTTAATGTGAAACCTACCAAGTATTTTTTTATCCAATAATTTTTGAAATTTCAAGCTTGTTTCTTATTTAGTTTTGGAAACTACAACCTGTGATCGACGTATAGACGAACAGATAAACACACATGATATATATAGATAGTACAAACACTAATAGGATCCTATTTTAGAGTAGGATAAAAAAGATGAGCAAGAATTAGAGAAATGTTTTATTGTTGGTTTATTATGAATGTGGGGCAAGTGAAAGTCATGAAGTGTGTCCAAGGCACGGGATAATATTTTTTCTTTATATTGGCGTAAATCATCATTAGTCTTTGAAAAATTATTTATTTATTTATTTTTATTTATTACAATCTTCACCCCTCATCCTCCTTACAGGTGATTAATGATGTAAAATGAAAGGGTGTATTTTTTTCTATGCCGAGGTGAGATGACAAAAATCACCTTGCTAAAATAAAAAGACTATGAAAAATATAATATTATATTATCTCTTTTTTTGAGCAAGAGTTTTCTCTCCCTTATATTATTTTAATAATTTATCAATGTCAGAAATATTTGTTCTTTTTGTGTCTGTGAAATAACCAACCAAGGTAGCTACATATATTGTAGTAAACTGTAGGATAATATATGAAATGAATGGGATTAAGTTTAGAGTGTTGTTAAAACGTCGTTTGACCCTGTTTTGCTGAATTTAGAATAGTTTCATCTCAAGATCAAAGCAGAGAGGCATTAACGAAATTAATTCACTCTCAATTTAACTTTAGTAAAAGTATTGAAATAGAAATGATTTTTTTAAAGCTAGAGCTTATATTAAATGGACAAGGACGGGTAATCAAAAGAAAGTAAAAATATAAAGGCAGTTTAAAATAAAGTAAAAATAAATTGAAGAAGAAATTTGAGTGAAAAAAGTGAAAATCTTTTTCAAGAATCGGTAAGCTCTAATTTTTTAGATAATCGTGAACTAGCCAATCTATCCTATACTAATCAATTTAAATATCAACTATTCAAAGTTGAACTTATATCAGCTCTTTTATAATATTTACCATATATTGAAATTGAATATATATGTATATCATAGAGTAACATAGAGTGGAAGGCGCCAATGTATTTTAGTTTATACGAGTTACTGAGCTCTCTGGCGAGACCAAGGCGAGACCATTGGGCAAAGAATCGCGGAAACCGCTCTCTTCGATGCAAAATTTGGTGACGTCACAAACAGGTAGCGGATGATTCAAAAATTTTATCAAGAGTAAAAAATGAGCTTATATATTTATTTATAACACAACGGGTATGTATCTTTCATCTATGACAAAGGCTTTCAATGCTCTCTGATCTTTGGATAGCTCTTAAGAACTAAGAATTTTCGCCCTGCAGTCGCTAGAGAGCGCTTTTTGATATACGGTAGCATTCCACTCTAGATTACTCTATTATATATTGAATATGATATGAAAAAAAAATTCAAAATTTACCGAAATAAAAGATTCTGCTGAAACCACATATAGGTATTGCACATTTTTCATGAGAAAATCTCGTTTGAAACATATTCTTGTGTCGTTTTCAAGTGTTTTTGAATAAATCTATTTATTGATAAATATCAAATAGACTTCCCCCACTGAACTTGAAAAAGAATCCAGAATTACGGTCTGTGCATTTTGTTGGGATATTCTTATCAAAAATGTGCAATCTATGTGGTTTTAGACGAAAATTCTCTTTTGATAAACAACTCAGCCACTAAAACATCATATTTGCTATTCAAAATTTATTTTTTGAATTAATTATGTTATCATAATTTCAATTTTTTTAATTTTAATATACCTATACATAATAGTATTATGTGTAATGAACAATTAATGGGTTCTAAAATAAATAAACAAATTAATTAATAAAGTGAAATTGAACAAAAACATGTTTGTTTGTTTATCGTTTAATTGTAGTATCGATTTAAAATCTCAATAAAAGAATATTTATTAGGAAGTGGGGTATAATACTCAGTGCAAGAGTAAATAGGTAGAATAAATCAAAGAAGTTTAAGAGCCACCGATCGAGAAGTTCTGAAGCTAGAAAACCCCAAATCTAATCAGTTCTTCATTATTGATAAACAGTGAAACCCCTCAAATCCGAACCCGGAAATCCGAATGCAAAAAAGAGAAACTTATTTATTTAGTCATAAAACAATTATGTATATATCCTACATTATAAAGCATTATTTTACATAATTAGTTGAAAAATTAACAAAGAATGTACACTTAGCATACCTAACAAAGCGTAAATGTGTCTACATACTTATGTCATCCAGGATTGAAAAACAGTAAAATTTGGTTATTTAAATTTTTTAGGTTAACCACTTTGCAAAAACAATGAAATAATAATAGAAACACACAAAATATCACTTAAACTTTCACTTGATATCAGTTATCTTCAATTGTCGAAGCTGCTTTCGGCTAATCCGAACAAATTGAACTCCGAACAGGCTACGGCCCCAATTGGTTTGGATTTGAGGGGTACCACTCTTGTGTTATTGTGAATATTATCAGTCCACATACAAACGGACAGATGAAATCACGTTTTAGAAGAAAATCACAATAAGCAAATAAATTAAAAACAATGAAAAATATTGAGTGGATTTAATGCTGATCATAATATGGTGCAGAAAAACACAAATCCAAATGTGCTGTGAGTACGATTTTCAGGACTAACTTGTGTTCCAGAAGATTCCTCATAAATGGCTAGAATATTGTTACTATATATAATAATAACACTTTTTGAATTTTCTGAAGCCTCACAAATGCTAGGTTGATGTATTTTTATTTTTTATTTTTCTATGAGATAAAGATTCTGGGTTTGTTGGAAGTTTGAATAGAACATGTGGATGAAACTAGATCAAGTTTTTTAAGAAGAAACTTTAACTCGAATTGATAAGTCTGTCCTGATCAGTGATGCAGGTTTTCTCCTAACTGTAATATTATCCTGGATCTGTTTTTGAAGTGGCCTTTTATATTGCAATTGTCCTACATGCATTTCACTCATAAAAATCCCTTTGATCTATACATTTATCCAAATTATAGATCAAAAGAATGTGACAGTGATAGATATGCCAATCAGTGTCAAAGACACGTTCGGTCCTACAAGCCATGAAATAGAATAAAAATAAAATCTGCAAACATTGTATTTTTCCAGAAAAGTTCTTAACTCATTCGTTTTATTATTATTACCTTTGTTTGTCCTCAATTCTTCTTTGAAAAACTCCCTGTTGGGATCTTAACCTGTATTTATTTATTTATTTTCCCGTAGAAGATGAATGGGGTGTCGGGGAATAAATCCGATCCATTAACAGATCTGTATCCATTCGTAAAATTCGCAATCGTATATAGCACTATTTCTGATATATATTCCGAACAAGAAAGATAAACTGAATTGGACTTAAATATCAAACATTGCTAATCCTTAATGTGATACTTAATTGAGTAACTCTTGTGAAATGTTGACTTGGCTTAAAACTTTTGATATATCATTTCTACAAAGTCGACTGCTGTTTCCATTTTCTCTCATTTGATGATAGTCATTTTACTAGTTCGTGCAATTATTTAAAGAGAGAAAGAAAGTTCCTCTGTTCACGTAATATCCGGTCTTATAACATTTGTGTTTCTTTGCAAATGACAATTAATTTAAACTAACTTTATTTGAGAACAGAGTGTCTCACCCCTACCTCCAAGTCTTAACTATTCAAGCATAAATAACACAGTTTACTTTCAGACTATTTGAAAAGTTGGGTGTGACTTCAAACAGTACCTACTAAGTCTCAAACTTTCCATTTCGGTACCGAAAGGACAATGACTTTAACCTATGTTTACCATCATTTATAGTGGGCTTCACACTTAGGAGCCGGATCACCCTGATAATTCTCGAAATATTTACATAATTTTCCAATTTTGTAATAAAAGTCAAACCCAAAAAATAAAAAGAAAAAAAGCTGACGTGTTCTGATGTGGCCATCCACTTGACTTTACCATACAACCTGGTCCTAAAATTATTTATAATCATGTAGAGAGGGTTAGTTTTTGGATTTTTATACTTCTGGTGTCCCACTGATTATTTATACAAAATTTGGCCGAGTTTGGCAAATGGACAAGATTTTCATTTTTTGACCCCCCCCCCATTTTGGGAGGTTAGTTTTTGCATTTTTAGACTTCTGGGGGTCCACTGATTATGTATAGGAAAAATTTGGTTGAGTTTGCTCAAACAGCCTAGATTTTTAATTTTTCACCCCCCCCCCCCTCCATCCCCTCAATTTTTGGGCCGATATGCGAGCAAAAATCTGTTCAGCTCTTAATCTCAATGGACCAAAACTACTTGTGAAATTTGGTTTCGATATTCCCACTAGTTTTTTGAACCAGCTCGTCCACAAAAATTCGGTAACGCACAGACTAACAGACAACCGAGACCCAACTAACTAACTAACTAACTAACAGATATTTTGACAAAACAACTATTTATCTCGAAAAATATAATTTTTTCGATGATCACTAATTAAGACGCTTCTGTAGAGCGAAATGCCATGGTTTTCGCTCAATTTTTTTTTAAACAAAATAGTTTCAGCCGTTTTTTTTTAATATTTCGAAAAAAAGAAGGAAAAACACACTTTTTTCATGAACGATTACAATACTTGACCATAGCACTGTATGGTTAAGTAAAAACCTCAGATCAATATTAAACTGACTGAATGAACTACTAAATTTTTAAATATGATTTTTTTAAAATAATAGAGATACTTAATGCGGGTCCAAATTATAATAATTTTTAATTAGGTTGAGATAATTTTTTTTATTGCTTTACTCTGTTTTTGTTAATTGCGAATTGATCCATTTTATGTACATATGTTGTGGAGATTTTTCACTTGTGGGATCTCTAAGATTGAATGTCACTGTTTTCTTATATATTTAGAATTGATACAGCGAGCTAAAAAAATATCGTTTAACCTCTTAACATCAATAATTGTTAAATGTTTTATTTATTTTCAATTGTGTGTATTGAGATGTTGATTATTACTTTTTGTTGTTCGCACTGATTTCAATGATGCCAACGAGTTATGGCCGAAACTGTTTCTGTTTTGTTTCTTTAATAAATATAAATAAAGATATCTTTACCTGTGAAGGGAGGATTTTTTATTTCGCAAGAAATTCTGCATCCTTTTTTTCAGAGGTCTTTTTTATCTCAACCTAATTAAAAATTATTATGATTTTTCGCCTAGGTGTGTGTATGTCTGGAATTAAATACCCATGATAATTCAAGAACAGAAAGTTAAACAGCTTACATTTTGGAATTTCTAGCTTTAAAAATATACTAGATTGAAAAAAGCGGAAATCTAGAAAAAATCGAATTATTATATCTAGCTATCCAATGGTTGTAGCCGAGGGGTGAACCGCGGCCTAATATGCTGTACACCTACTTCCACTTGTACTTCCAAATATTTCCAAGTAATTCAAAATATTTCCAAGTACTTCCAAATATTTCCAAGTACTTCCGAATATTCCCAAGTACTTCCAAATATTTCAAGTACTTCCAAATATTTCCAAGTACTTCCAAAATACTTCCAAAGAGGTGTACACCTACTTCCAATCGCGGATCACCCCTCGGTTGTAGCTAATATCAATTTGTAATAATAAATTTCATCTCTGTTTGATTTCAATTCAACTCAATACAAAATTTTGCCAATTCTTAAAATTGTCTGCAAGAGTACCAAATATTCCTTATTTCTTCATTTATTATTATTTAGAAACAGAAACGTCGGAAATAAACTAAGAAATTTTATCATGTCTTTACCATCTCGAAAGAATTATCAAGTACATCAACTTTATCACTAAAGCTTCAACAAGCAGATTTAATTTAAGAAATGCAACCATAATTAATCGCAGCCCCTAATTAGTAGATAGTCATATCAAATCAGTTAGCCATGTAATCAATCTATTAGTAGTTATGGGAATATTCCCTACTACACCATCATACCCCACTCCGTTCCGCAAATTATTACGATCGATATACAATGCATGACTGAATTTGTCAACTACAGTAACAGTTCTCGGATATAGGACAGCGGGTGGGATGGGACTGTATGGCTTTGAGGGACTAATACGGGGTGCAGCTTGACTTAATTGCTGCATGCTTTGTGTTTGATAATCTAACAAATGAAAAAACGAAGGAATGAAGTCATCTGATGAACTAAATATGATAATGAAGAAAAGGAGTATAGGGTGTTTAAAAATGTTTAATGAAGAGTTTGTAGAGATTTCTTTTAATAAACAACAAACATCTATGCACTAGGAAGACTTTTTACAATATTCGGTAAAGAACAAACTGGTCAATAAGGCTGAACTTAGGGAAGTATAGAGTATTGCAGCGAAAACAATTCAACCTTTTTAAATATGACCCCGTCGACTTAGTCTATCGTCCTGGAAAGTATCTCTGTTATTCTAAACATGCTTGCAGCCTAAAGCTGGTTTTACACATATGTACTGGTAAGATGACGTATTTAAATATATAACCTATGTCGGCTTATTCCATTGGAATTAATTTTACAAAGTTTCGGGGTTTGCTGATAGTTTTTTTATTTATTTATTTATTTATCATAGTTATCCGAAGAGTAGTTTGACGCAACTGCTTATTTTCAACCGATTATATCTTAAGTTAATTTTTTTCCACAGCCTATTAGAAAAAGAATAGGGCTAGTTAATATATTTTATTCGACTTCGCCTGCCTGCCGGGCTGTCCTAATAATGATTCATTGCAATTTTTTTCTCATTGTGTATAAAATTGTCTGAACTGTGTAAAAAATAATTTTCAACTGATTTTATTTCTAGTTAAGAAAAAACTCGTTGAAAGTTAGTTCTGGTGCCAAAATGTTTGTATTTCTAATGCAGAGAATTGATTAGATTTCAGAATCTCTAGCTTCAGAACTTCTGGTTCCAAAATATAGAAAACATATTTTTCGAATTATTTTATTGATATATCTCGTTTTAATAAAAATAATATACAATTGGAAGAAAAAGTGAAAACTTTTTCAAGATTTGGTTCACTTTCCTTATACAGTAAAACTATTCAAAATTTAATTTTTGATATAATTAACTTATTCTTACTTTATTTTCAATGTTGAATTATTAGACGACGATTTCACTCTCTTAAAAAACCGACGTTTAGGAGGATCTTCCGTCCTTTTTCAAAGTTTAAAACTGTCACCGAAGGAATATCCTTCTTGTATCGTTTAACAGTGTATTTGTTTGATGTGAGTTAGACTTGGTCATTAACACTAACAAGTGATAAGTAATTAATAAGTGTTAATAGCAAACTCCAACATACAAATCAAACAAATGAAGTATTAAACAAGACAAGGAGGGAAAATGTTTGTTGCAAATTACAAATCATCGAACATAGACGGTCACCCATTCAACAGCTAACTATATTTCTTGCCCATCCGCCTTTAAAGATTCTAAAAATACTACACTTACACTTGAATCTATTTATTCTAATAAAAATAAATAACTAAGGGCGATGTGAACGTTCATTTATCTATTTTTTTATTTACTTAAAATGACACCACCCTTCATACTATAATGGAAAAATCGTTGTAAATCTTACTAAGAACAAAAAATATTCTAAAAATAATATATTCAACTTGATCATATAAATATTCTTTTAGAGCTCTTAAATAAAAATGATTATTGAAAATAGAACCAAGTCTCAATGTCTGCAATTATTACCTTATTGGCATAATAATTTTATTTTAAATAGATGTGGAATATTTGTCTATATACTTCAATCACCATTATTTTATTTTATTTTATCATGATTATTTCAGAATTATATTATAGTCAAGTAAAATAAAATATTATCCTCCTTTCATTTAAATCAATCTTTTATGAGTATACGTTAATAAATTAAAATAATAATATGATTAAATAAAATCAATTTATATAGATACCCCTCATTAGATTCCATTTAGAGTATTTACATGTGTTAAATAAGGGTTTTGAAAATTAGTTATATACATATGTATAATTCTAATTTAATTACCAAAGTTAATCTGGTGTGTGTACGAGATAAAGGGGTATGCTAATAAAGGAAACGATTGTGGGCTTTTCGCTGGAACTCCGGTTCTGTATGTTTAACAAAAAGACTTGGGTTCGATTCTCTGCCGGAATTTAGCTTAGATGAGCCTTTAGAATTTCTATTTTCAATAAAATAGAACGGTTAGGCTATAAGGAACAAATTAACCAAGATGGGTTTGTATAATAAATATGATTCTTTATAAAAACAATTGAAAACGTTTTGAATTTGTATTAAACGATTTTCGAATTTACAAACATAAACATATATCGCAGAAATACACGGCGTTTCGATCACTAAATCTGTCGTTGTTTTCAAATATTCGCAACAGGCCCCTGTTGAGGTATTTCACACTTAAAAACGTTCTCAGACCTGGTGTTCGAAGCGTCGTATATTTAGGCTGTATATGTTTGTGTTTATAAATATTTTTAACACTGCATAATGTGGTCTTTATCAAACCCGTCTATTAAAATTATTTAACGACCAAAGCTATAATCAATTATAACTTTTTGTTTTCAAAATTATTCGAATATTAATATAATTAAGTAGTTAATTATGAAATAAGGTGTGAAATAATGTGTTGAGCTTAATTAAAGAAATGAAGGGTGAAATCTAATTCAGTGGTTCTCTAAGAGTTTGGCCAGGAGCAACACAATGTGCCCGGTGAAATCCCAGAAAGATAATGTTGGGGTTATTATTAAAATGATGTTTTAGTTATATACTTAAATACATGGCTGTATGCAAGTTGACGCACCTATGAGAAGAGAAATATAAGCACCTATACAAAAAATTACTACAAAAAGATGATGGACTAATAATCCGAAATATATTGAGTTTGTATAAACCTCTTTGAGTTTTATTTCATTCACTGTGAAACTACACACCCTTTACTCTATTAACTACAAAAAGTCATAAAACAACCCCCCCCCCTCCCTCCCTGAAATAGCAAAAACCTCATTTATCTTGTTTGATTTTTTCTCAAAAAACGAAAAACTCCAGAAACACACAAAAAACCAAAATAACCAGAGATCAAACTGAACAAATAAATTCAAATTCAATTCCACCCAGAAAATTAAATCAAAATTCAAAAACACATTATATACACCTCTTAGGTTTTATAAATGACAATAGCCAATCTATTAATTACAGTGCCAAGTTACAATTTATCTCACATAATAAATACTTTATTTTTATGATTATACTTTTTTAACAACAAACTATAGGTAGGACAGAGTCAAAGTTAATATGTATTAATTGAGGCCTTATCACATTTCAGAGCCCTGAAGAAGTCAACAAAGTTGATGAAACGATGGTAATAAAATATAAATTATCTGTTTCCTCATTTCCCGATAAAAACTTTAATAACTAATTGATATTGTTGTTTACATAATAGGAATTATAGGGTAAAAAAGTAAAAGTGTGACGTCACAATAGAGAGGGGCTCAATGAAAATGTGACAGAGTGTAACACAGGGGAGGGGTATAAAAATCTTGAAATTCGTGTGATGTAATTTATAGACGGCCCCTTACTTACAATATATGTCTTCAATGTTAGAGTCATTTTTCAAGTGTGTCACGAGTTCAAAAACTATGATAACCACTGATCTAATTAAAGTATTCATTTCTGATTTGTTGGTAACAATATCTCTCTATTTGTCAGGTCATTACTAAGGTACCGCATGTTAAACGAACATAAGAAACTCAAATTCTCACTTCTAACAAGTTCTAAAACAATTTTGACCCTGATATCTTTTCAACTAGTTCTTGAATTTCAATCCCACCTGTTTGATCTCCACAATCTCTTAATTTCACGGTTGTTATCAAAATTCCTAATGTCATTTAAAGTTTTTTTTCCTCCCTCATTTGTTTTTTATGCTGTTGTTTTTTCTTCCCACTAGTATTGTTTGTTGTTTGTTCGAAATCCTATTCCACTTTTTCTTTCTCTTTATTCTGGTAAATAAAATAAACTCCTCGCCAGATAGACAAGGTACTAGCGACTTAGCTTCCTCCCAGTCACCCTTCCTTCAAACATCCACCCTCATTCCGACAAACTCCCCTTGCTGGGAATATTTGCCCTTTCAACCTTAACTTTGTCACAAGAGACGATGAATGAACTATTGTAAAAAAAAAAGTATGCTTCCGAAACCTGACAGAGGTAGGGGCAGTTGCTCAATACTAAACAAACATAAAAAACAAATATTGACAAGCGATTTTGATTCTAGCCAATATAAATAGAAGGAGGGTGAGATAACAGAGGAGAAAAGTTGAATTAAAGTTCAGGCATTTTTTTTAAATTCAAAACGGAACTGAAGTTCATTTGGGTAAATTAAGGGGATATTTATAAAGAGAAATCAATGAGATTGTCCTCTGCTTGATACAAATAATAATATAGATATTTATACATATAATGTATATAATGGCCTTTTTCCCCTGGTGGACGATTTCGGAGGGTTTAAGAGTAAACTCACAAACATCTCAATCCAGAAGCTGCAGCAGGAGGGTCAATTTTGCCCCTCAAGCGCCTAAAGAGCATTCACTCCTAATTTGTTTAGGAGTTTTCTCCTAGTCGGGTAGCCGAACGAGGCTGAAGAGTCCCAGCCACCCTTTGCATATTAGTCGCCTCTTACGACAAGCAGGGAGTACTGCGGGTCTATTCTATGGGCGTAGGCCCAACCTGACTAGATACATATATACCTAGGTATATAATATAATTTATTTGTTTGAGACTATGGTTGTAGAGTTTCGAAAATATGACCTTCATCATCAGTCTTTTAATTAGAAATGTATAATATTTTTTTATATTAGTGTACAGACAAAACAAATTGTTTTATTAGAGTAGGAGGAAGATTGAAACCAAAACAGCTGTTGAATAACAGAATATGGTCTTAAATTAGGTGGAGCCGCACTGATTCGAAAACTATTTGAGAAAGTAGAGAATGAAGATGGTGTATAACAGGAATTTCTAAACTATTTTGGTCTCGGAAGAGACTCAGAGAATTTTCTAAGAGTCCTAAGTATTTACTGAACATAGTAATAAGATATTAAATAAATATTGATAGGTACTTTAGAATTTAGTCAATGAATAAAAGACGTTATAAAAACAAAAGGAAATGTTCAATTTTATTTTACATAGTGCCATTAGTAGGAAACTGGGATAATGAGAGAGTAAAATGTGAACTATATTTTACTCTCTCATTATCCCAGTTTCCGGATTCTTAATTTTATATTACTGTTACCCAGGTCCACTGTAATTTTTGATGGGATCTTAGGGTTCCGGGGAACATACTTTAGGAATCGCTGATGATTATAAAATATGTATTGGGTCGAAGGAGTTATTCAGCCAAAGCAAGCACCGGGTACAATAAAACTCTCAGAATAAATACGTTTGGACCTGAATTTATCGGGATATCTTCAGTTTATTGGGAATTATGCATATATTACCTAAAGTACATGTGATTGTTCCTGGTTTTGTCAACAATAAGAAAATTAACTTCAGATATTTAGTGTTGTCCTGGAGCCCAAGATTTAGAGTGACTCATTAGATGACTAAAATATGTTATTGGATAAAAAATACTTGGTAGGTTTCACATTAAGATATAAAAAATAAAACCAATTTATTTTTGGAGAATCTTCAATCTCGATATATATATTTCGGGTGACCAACCCATCTTTAGGAGCAACAGAAATTAACTGTTACTTTCTCTTGCTCCTGAAGATGGGTTAAAGTCACCCGAAATATATATATCGAGATTAAAGATTCTCCAAAAATAAATTCGTTTTATTTTTTATATCTTAATGTGAAACCTACCAAGTATTTTTTATCCAATAATTTTAAAAAATGTTTCACCAAGTACCAACACCAAATTCCTTAAAAAAACGACTAAAATATGTATATAATTCCAAATTAACTGAAGATGTCCTGATAAATTCAGGCCAAAACGTCTTTATTCTGGGAATTTTATTGGACCCGGTGCATCCTTGCTTTGGCTGAATAACTCTTTCAACCCATTACAAATTTATCAGAGCCACGATCTCCAACAAGATTGTAAAATATATCAAAAAAAGTAACTAACGATTAAATCTAAGGACTGCAAAGTTATTAAAACAGGGATAGGGATTTTTTCATCATTACTTTTTATCAAGAAATTTAAAACCAAGAATCAAAGATCTAATTTAGAAATGTTTTATTCATTAAGAAGGAATCGCCCTCTCAGGAGTCGAACACAAGTGGATCTTTGATTCTAAGCTTCAAATTTCTTGGTTACAATTTGGCGAAAATATAGATTCTAGTGAAATTAAATTTGAATTTTTTTTTTATTTATTATCACCGGGAACAAACTCCATTTAGACATCAAATCAGTAAAGTGTTAGTAGGGTTAGTGATGGAGCCGAGTTTTAGCCCGTTGAAATTTTTTATGCTAGCTAGGCTCGAACCCGGGCCTCCCGCTTGAAAATCGTCATCAACGATACTGAAGCGGGGCCAGCGCCTTAGCCAGCTTGGCCAACCCGACTCCCCCAACAAAAAATATATAAATAAATAAATTAGACGATCTTTTTTCAAAATTGGAAAACTCACTGGATTTCTATAAACTTTTTTTTTTGATTATGACATTTTAATTTTATGTGAATCATCAATCTTAGCATTACTCAGAATTTCAAATTACTAGTTTAAATAGTTCAGATTTAGAATTAACAAACAGAATAGATGATAAACATACCTATAGACATCGAAGTCTTACTTTAAAGAACCTGAATTTTTACCCCTATTAGTATGAAATCTTAAAAAATCGTTTTCGATATTATGTCATTATATCATTTAATTTACGTCTCATAATTTATTTTAAAATAAAATCTTATATAAATATAGTAGATTTTTTAATAGTCCTTGCTATTCTCAAAGTTTTAATCTTAAAATTAATCGGATCAAAAAGTTACCACTTGTATTATATTTTGATAATAAAGAAAAGAAAAAAATTTGAATATAATGTAATTAATTAACACTTTTCGAATATTCTCTTAAGAAGAAACTCTATCTTTGAATAAAATTAGCAAACTAATTAAATAATAATATACAAACTGAGTTTTTTGAGGTAAGTTTAAATTAGAGGGGTAGCAGCAAGGAGAAAATGTTTAAAGGGTGAGAATACAAAACTTGGAAATGCTTGTTCAGAATATTTTCTATTTGGTGTGTTTTCTGACTTAAGATCTTTTTATTGTTTGCTTTTTAGAGCTGTTAGCTTAACTATCTATCCATCAAATAAATATAATTCTTTTATAAAAACAATATTAAAACGTTTATTAAAAATCTAAACGTTTCTGGAGAAATTTATTCTTTATCAATGGAAATTGAAATAAGCTGACGTGTTCTGATGTGGCCATGAACTTGACTTTACCATACAAACTGGCCTCTCACTTATATTTAATATTTAATAAAATTATTTATAATCATGTAGGGGGGTTAGTTTTTGCATGTTTAGACTCCTGGGGGCCCACTCATTATGTATACAAAATTTGGTTGAGTTTGGTACAGGCGCGGATCCAGACCTCTGTTTTGGGGGGGGGGGGGCGGTCGCCGGTATATAAGATCTACTTTTGATCTCGGAAGTGTGTCGCGATCGAATTGTAAAAGCGGGGGGGGGGGGGGTCAGAGACGCCCCACATAGGACTTTATTTTCTTCAATTTTAAAATTTTTATGTTATAAAAAAAAAAAAATTAAATAAACATAAAAAATATTGATCTCCAATGCTTTGGGGGGGGGGGGCGGTCGCGCCCATCGCCCCCCCCCCCTTGATCCGCGCATGGTTTGGTACAAGGGCCTAGAATTTCATTTTTTGACCCTACACCTCCCCCCCCCATTTTGGCTGGCTAGTTTTTGCATTTTAGACTTCTGGTGTCCCACTGATTATATATACAAAATTTGGTTGAGTTTGGTACAAGGTCCTAGATTTTCATTTTTTGACCCTACACCCCACCCCATTTTGGGCGGTTAGTTTTTGCATTTTAAAGCTTCTGGGGTCCCACTGATTATGTATACACAATTTGGTTGAGTTTGCTGAATTGGCCAAGATTTTCATTTTTTGACCCCACACCCCCACCCCCCATTTTGGGCGGTTAGTTTTTTCATTTTAAACTTCTGGGGTCCCACTGATTATGTATAGAAAATTTTGTTGAATTTGCTCAAATGGCCTAGATTTTTAATTTTTAACACCCCACCACCCCCCTTTGGGTCGATATGCTCCAAAATCTAATCAGCTCTCAATCTCAATGCACCAAAACTATGTGTGAAATTTGGTTTTGATATTCACACTAGTTTTTGAGCTAGCTCGTCCACAAAAATTTGATAACGCACAGACTAACGGACAACCAGACAACCGGACTAACAGACATTTTGACAAAACAATTATTTTCTCAAAAAATATAATTTTTTCGATGTTCACTTATTTGAGCTTTTTTGTAGAGGGACATTCCATGGTTTCGTTCAATTTTTTTAATGAAAATAGTTTCACTGGTTTTTGAGATATTTCGAAAATAAGAAGGTAAAAAACCACTTTTTTTCATGCACTATTACAATACTTGATCATACCCTTTATGGTAAAGTAATATACTTAAATATTTGCAAATATTTTTTCTCTAAAAATTGTTGATAAATATTACTCATAATAGAAAAATACTCTACATCTGACTCTTTGTTAATTAAATCTTTGTTTAAAATGTTGATCATTTCTCAAATTATTTTTTTTCTAAATAGATAAAAAGCAGATTTTATCGGATTTATTTATATCAATCTATGACTTGAAATTCTTCTAACAGATGGAGCATCAAATGCCCGATGTTTACAGATATTAAGGAGAATTTTTATTATCTTAATAGATAAAGAGAAATCAATGAGGTTGTCATCTGCTTGATAGAAATAAAGCTTATTAGCAAAAATTTGTAAAAATATTTGCTTTAAAAATAAAAATATAAAGAGATTGATGATTTTTACTTTACCATATAGAGAGTATGGTCAAGCATTGTATTCCTGCGTGAAAAAAGTGTTTTTTTGCTTCTTTTTTTCGAAATATCTAAAAAAGAGCTGAAATTATTTTGATTAAAAAAATTGGGTGAAACCATGGAATTTCGATCTACAAACCAGCTCTAATAAAATAAGTGTTCATCGAAAAAGTTATATTTTTCGAGATAATAATTGTTTTGTGAAAATGTCCGTTAGTTAGTCTGTGCGTTACCAAATTTTTGTGGACAAGCTAGTTCAAAAACTAGTGTGAATATCAAAACCAAATTTCACAGGTAGTTTTGGTGCATTGAAATTAAGAGCTGATTAGATTTTGGTGCATATCGAACCAAAATTAAGGGGGGGGGGGGGATTTAAAATTATAAATTTTCAAACTAAAAATAAAACAAGAAAAATGAAATATACTATAAAATGAACCTATAATACGGAAAATATTTTTTTTCTGGGACCAAAATTAGGGGGGAGGGTCAAAAAAATAAAAATATAGGCCATTTGATCAAACTCAACCAAATTGTGTATAGATAATCCGTGGGCCCTCAGAAGTCTACAAATGCAAAAACTAACCACCCAAATTTGGGGGCGGGGGTGTATAGTCAAAAAAAGCAAATCTAGGCCCTTGTACCAAACTAAACCAAATTTTGTATACATAATCAGTGGGCCCCCAGTAGCCTAAAAAAGCAAAATCTAACCCACCCATAAATGATTATAAATAATTTTATTAAATATAAGAGGGGGGCTAGGGTGGATGATAAAGTCAAGTGAATGGCCACATCAGAACGTCAATTTTTTAATTTAAAGAAGTGTAAGTACTAAGTCAAAATCGTAGAGTTCACATAGCAGCTTGTTTGATTTTCAATAAAGAATAAAAACCCAAAACTTATTTTTTTGGTTTTTGAATTTTTAATCAGAAATTTATAATTTTCAATTTATGCAACTGTTATGTTTTGTTGCTGTTTTATAATAGTCATTAGTAATTGGAAAACATCAACAAAACACTTGCATTATCTAAAATCATAAAGGTAATTTGATAACTGAGTAACAGTGGAAATATATGTATGAATAATTAAAAATGTAAAGGATTTAGAAAAGAGTATTAAAAAAAATACGTACAAATTTTTAAAATTATTTTACGAGGACGGAATAATTAGCAATCGAGTTTTGCTTTTGTACGTGACAATGTCCGAATTTCTAAGGGCAAATGAAAACGGTGCATCAATAAAACTAATAGGCTTGTCATTTCAATTATAATCCTTAAAACGATTCTATCGTGGTGACTACGATGGCGTTAACTCCCTTGACAGCATTCTCTCACTTCCTATTAAATCGTTTTATATCACAATCGTATAATTTTATATCGGTATATTTTGACGGTGTGATGGTCTCCGAAGCTTAGTTTTATAGTCGGCAAACAAACTGTCAAATCTCGGCTGAAAATTGGACTGAGATAGAAACGCACGGAATAAATCAAAGCCCTATTGCTTGGTGAAAGCTTTCTGCTCGGGTTTGGAATAAAACATTCCCGCAATTCCAATTAAATATTATTAAACAGAAAGAGAGAGGGAATACTACCTATGCCACACACATTGATTTATCAACGAATTCCTCACAAATATCTGATTATTAATATTTCCTGAATGAATATGAAAATATTCAATTTGATTTTGCCCAAGAATCAATATTAAAAGGACAATAAGATCGACATAGCACTCAAATACCATATAATATCCACGAGTAAATCTAATTTATTTTGCATTTTTTTACCTAAAAATCTGAAAATATAACTTTATCCCACCACAACAATAATAATATAGTTTTGTGTCTCAACTATCTATAGAACAATTTCTAATAATAGTCATGAATTAAAAAATATTTTTCAATTTTTTATGATTTTCTCATTCAGGTATGACAATTCAGGGGACGGAATTGACATTAGAGAATTTTGATTTGGTAATGTAGGTAGAGACTGGCTTAAAAATATAGAAGGTTACAATTTTGGTTACAATTTACTAAAAATAAAACAAAACTAGAAAGGTTTTATAAATATATATTTTTATATGAATTTTATTGAAGGGACGGAAATGACATTAATGAACGACATAATGAATCACTTACCTTTTCTCTGATATCATATAAATAAAATTAGCTCTAATGGTTGCCATTAATAAACCAAATCACCAACTGACAATAGTTTCTCTCTTGACCACTGCAGTGGTGGCGTGAGTCAAGTTAAATACTAAAACTATGTTGGGGACGGAATTGACACACTATCTTTGGACAATTTTATTATAACCAAATTTTAATAACTAAAAAAACTTTATTAAATTATTTAATCTTCATTCATCTTTTTTTATTTAGGTGATTTTTTATTCAGTCATATCTGAACATTTTCCAAGTAAATACACGTGTTTGAAAATTTAAACAATCAAATTGGACAGGTGATTGACTTTTTCTAGATTATTTTAATTGAAAAAATTTGAAATTTAGTACATGTAATATGGGTTCACTTCAGAAGGTAGCCCAAAGTCAAGATGGTTTCTTATGGTACTAGGGTTCAATTTTCGAAAGGGTTAATACAATAATTCTACTGACATTTAATAAAAACTAACCAAAATAGCTCGGATTTAGTAGATGACAAGTTCTCATGATTTAGGTATTTTGAAATTTTAAGTCAGCTACTATCAATACTTTGAATTTATAGGTTTACTTACACTGTTAAAAAAAATTGTAAAATTACTATGTTTACAATAAAATAGGTAGATTGCGTATAGTAAAAAAAATACTATTATATTCGTAAAATCACATTAACTCATTGCAAAAATAGAAAAATAATTTGTAACTTTACTTTTTTTTGTATTAATTGTATTATTAAAAACTATGGTATGTAATATTACTAAAAGATTTGAGGCCGGACTTCCCATTTTTTTATAGTCAAATTATATAAGAAATTTTTAACAGTGTAGAAAATTGAATCGATTGTCTCTAAAAAAATAAATTTGTTTTTGAATATTGTACAAAGGGTTATTATACAAACAGTGTGTTCAAAAAATATACCAATAAGCTTTGGAGGGTAATAGATTACTTAAGGGACAACAGCTCTATCTGGTTGATCTTCGAAAAAATCTTTTGTATTTCTGCAAAGTGACAACGTCTGACTACTAAATTTTTTAATAAAAAAATTGTTACCAAATCTTTGTTTTGATAATATTAATAAAAATAATATTGAGATAAATTTTTTCTCATTATAAAAACATTTATTTAACACAAAAACGATTTCAAGAAATAGATGGAATTAGACACTAATGTTTTTGTTATATTCTGTTGGCTGCAAATAACTTTTTTATTTTTTTTACATTTATGAATAATATATAACTAGAATGTCAAATCTATTGAAAAATGTATCATTCGATTCGATTCATAAAAGTTGTATTATTTCTATTTGTGTAAATTTGTTGAAAATGATATAATTTGCATAGAAGTTATAGCCCTTTTAAAATCTCGGCCTATTTACTTCCATGTTAAAAAGACAATTTTTAATAATTTATTTCTCGATAATGGGACAGACGATCAACTTCAAATTTTGGGAATAAATATTTAATACATCAATGATTCGATGATAAAAATTTGAGAATTTTCTTATAAAAATTATAAACAGTCCCAAAACCTCCTTATACCAAAATAGTGATGTCCGAAAACGAACCATTTTATAAGTTTTAAAATTCTTTCTCGTTTAATATATTAAAAAGAAAGAGAACAAGCTGCTCAAATGTTGTTAGGGGGTTTATATAAGCATTTACCTGTAGTAGGTCGATATAGGTAGCTTTATATAAAAAATAATTTCTTTAGTCAGATGTTAATAAAATAAAAAGTTAAGTGAGTTGGGCAATTGAATTTTCAAATACAAACAAATAAAAACGGAGAAGAGAAAGTGAGAGGTGGGTGGGTGGGCTGTTGAAAAGCAAAAACAACAACTATAGCCCAGCCTCCCTCTCTTATTGAATTAAGACAAAAAGAGAGAGAGAGGATTCGCAAATAAAACAAAGCATTTGAAATTTAATAAAGGGATTGTTCTCTCTGCGGACCCTTAACAGTCTCTATTGACAAAGTGACATCTATTGAGCACCAAACTATATAGAAAAATTGTTTAGGTAATGAAATTAAATCAAGTATATAAAAAAAAAGATCTTGATTTTACGATTGAAAAATTGTCGTCAATTTCGAGAGAAGATAAAAAAATGAATTGAGGATTTGATTGAATGGAGGAAATGTAATGTAATGTCGCTCTGTAAATTACGCTGTTTGCGATATACGGTCGAATTCTATTAAGAAAAGAAAAGAAAAAAAAATTAACCGTCATAGTAAAAAATTAGTGAAAATATTATAGAAAAAAATTTTGTATCTAATGTATGGAAATTGAGAATATACATAAAGATCTCCCACATTTTGAAGAGTTATAAAAAAATAAAAATATTTAATTAGAAAAAAAAACTGAATATATTTTTGAAAAGAATTTAAAATATGTTTTTTTTTAAATGTGTTTTTAACATTATATCAGACAAAAAAGGGGGTGTCAAAAATGAAAATTCTAACCCTTTCGACCAAACTCAACCAAATTTTGTATACATATTCTGTGAGCCCCCAAAAGGCTAGAAATGTAAAAAATAACCACTCAAAATGGTGGGGGGGGGGTAAAAAAATTAAAATTCTAGCCCTTTCGACCAAACTCAACCAAATTTTGTATACATATTCTGTGGACCCCCAGTAGGCTAAAAATTGAAAAAACTAACCACCCAAAATGGGGGAGAGTCAAAAATGAAAATTCTAGCCCTTTCGACCAAACTATATATACAAAATTTGGTTGAGTTTTAGTCGAAAGGGTTAGAATTTTTATTTATGACTCTCTCCCATTTTGGGTGGTTAGTTTTTTCATTTCTAGCCCTCTGGGTTCCATATAATATGTATACAAAATTTGGTTGAGTTTGGTCGAAAGAGATAGAATTTTCATTTTTGACCCCCTCCCCCCCCCTTTTTTCTGATATAATGTTTAAAACACATAAAAAAATTATTTTATGATCTTTTCAAAAATATATTCAGTTTTTTTCTAGTTAAATTTTTTCATTTTTTTATTCCTCCTCAAAATGTGGGAAATCTTTATGACCTGAACAAAAACAAAATTTCTTATATTATTATATTGGCAAATAAAACCAAAAAAAATGTAAATCAAATATTTAATGCTCATGTTATTTTACTTTTCTTTTTTATTTTAAAATATTTGTTAAAGGATTATATATTTTTTTTTAATTTATAGTTACCTACTTGTATGTCAGGATAAATAAATAAATATTTCTATAGAGATATGTGACGACATTAATGTTCATTAATTTTATTGCCAAGTCAATATAATTGATATTTAATTTATTTTCAAATTATGGAAACACTTATTCAATCTAAGTATATAATATTCTATAATAGAATCGCTAGTTATAAATACATATTAATATAGGCAAAGTTATTTGAATAAATTAACACCTAGACACACTAGATGTGTATGTAATATTGATTAATAAAGGGTTGTAAATTAATATTAATTTTATGTCTTGATATTTGCAGTGAGTTTAAAGAGTTCGTTTCTCATAGAACGGGTTTTGGGTTCGTAGTCCCCGGGAGGTCTCCAATATTTATGAATATTCAAAGTGCAAACAAAGTTTGAGAACTAATGTTTTCATGAATAGTATGAAATTTAAAAACTTGGAATTTTTTTTTATTTAAGTCATACTCTGAAAAAAAGATGACTAGTTTCTTTACACATTAAATTTTGAATATTAAAGAGAAAAAGAAAATCATGATCACTTGCAAATTAAGTCTTAAGTATATACCAAGATAAAATTTTTGATATGATATTCGGTAGGATTATTTTAATAGTTTCATTTAAATTTTAATTTTAATCAGAGAGAGCTGCAGTCCAAGGCCATGCCCACAGAAATGTGTTCGGGGCCCACCAAATAAAACAAGAAAGGATGGTCTCGTACATGAAGGTCCAAAGCAAAGCCTGAGTACGATCGTTTTCCAGCCATTTGTATAATAATAAATAATAGTAAAAAATAACGACGACGCTTATTACTATATATCAGAGCAAAACTTATCTTTAAAGATAAATCTTCTTATTAGTTGAATAAAAGATTTCACTGTCGATGGTAACAGAATTGTTTTTATTTTAGGTTAAAAATAAAAATGAGAGAGTCTTCTGTTTTAAATAAAATAATTTTTAATTATTTCTAGAGACTATAGTTTCGAAGGCATTGCCTATCATCAGTCTATCACAAATATTTCAAATTAGTTACAAATTAAAGATTTATACATTGAAAATTTTCTGAAAAATATATAATATCTTTTTCTTCATGTTTTCCTCTTGGGACATTAGAATATTCTAATGTCCCAAGAGGAAACATGAAGAAAAAGACATTATATATTTTTCAAAAAATTTTCAATGTATAAATCTTAATTTGTAACTAATTTGAAATATTTGTGATAGACTGATGATGAAGGCAATGCCTTCGAAACTATAGTCTCTAGAAATAATTAAAAATTATTTTATTTAAAAAACAGAAGACTCTCTCATTTTATTTTTAACCTAAGATAAATCTTCAATAATTTTGTTTAGTTTTCAAATTAAACTTCTGCCCAAGATTGCTGAAAACTGTATATATAACATCAGTACAAGACCAGAAGAACAAAATTTGGTGTTTTAAATGAAAATAAATGGTGCTAACATGTTCAATGAATAGACCAATAAAGAGTAACAAAAATATTAAATCAAGTCATTCAGAACAATTAAGATGTAAGTTCGAAGAAACTCAAGAAATATTTTTTGAGCAGATAGTGGTTTAATAGAAGATTTCTTTGGATTTCTAAATATATGACTATTTTCTGTTAATATGCATACTTTTTAAATGACTTATTATGAATTCCAATCAATTAGATCAATAATTTATTAATATTAATTTATCTTTTATAGTTTCACTATTATACTTCTTTCTACTCACTAGACCATACAAATGTTCAGTTAATTTAAGACAGTGTTTTTCAACCTTTTTCATGAATCGACCCCCTTAGTATGAAAAAAAATTTCGCGACTCACTACCCCCCGCTATTTGAGAGGCCCGGCTCGTGACTTTGTATACAATTTTTCATTTTTTTTATATAGTAAAAAACACATAAAAACAGTAAAAAAGTATTGATTTATTATTTATTTTTATAAATCCTGATATGAATTAATAAAAAAAATATTGTAATTATTGAAAAATGTATTATAAACGAATAAACCTACCAGGGGGTCGCGACCCACAGGTTGAAAAACACTGATTTAAGAGATATGGTTTGCAATGTTATTTTCCAATAAAGAAGTAAACTAGATGAAACGACTAATCAATGACGTAACAATAAGTTTATAGCATGGTTTGAGAGTTTTTCACTAAAACATAATACCCCCTCCCCTCCCCCTAAAGGATATTTTTTAGCTTTGTGTAAACTACACGAAAATAATAAAAAAAAATCGGCGATGAAAAAAAGCAATCATCCAAACATCCAGACATCACCACGTACTAAATGAGAGTTCACTCTTTTTGGGCTCTGCACGAGAGCTTATGTAATTTATGTCAAAACCGCCAGGTCCTAAAATTCACCCTGAATGAATACTACCCTTTATGACTTTGGGTGAGACTATAGGTTCCATAATCTTTACCTGAATAGCCTTTGAATTTGATAAAGTAAAAATTAGAAAAAAGATAAATACACTTTCATTAAAAGTTTAAAGAACGACCGTGAAGTAGGTATAACAAAAAATGAATATAAAATTAATTTTATTGAATTATTACTCTTACCATATGATAGTGGCAGAGGAGATGCAACAATGGCCGAGGAGGTGACCATCAGGGCAGCAAATGCTGCAGCGATTTTGCTCCTCACCATAATGGACTTGAGACGGGATGAGAGCAAAGCGTTGGATGAGACAGTCAGCCCGCGGACAACATTGCCCACCTGCAACAATACAACAAAATCATTAACATCAAAGATTTGTTTATTACTGTAGCTGTGAATTTTAGTATTGAAATTTATGGTAGATTAGTTTTTGAGCTAGAGCGTACAAAACATTTGGTAACGTACTTGACTAACGTACTGACAAACATTTTGACAAAATCATTAATATATAATATCTCGTTAAATATAATTTTTTCGATGTTCACTCATTAAGGACTTTTTGTAGCCTTGGTTACGATCAATTTTTTTAGCAAAATAGTTTGGGCCGTTTTTGAGATATTTTGAAAAAACGAAGCAAAAAAACACTTTTTTAATGTAGTATTACAATACTATTCCATACCATGTATGGTAAAGTAAAAATGATCAATGATATTTATTCCCTCATGAATTTATTAGTAGAAATCTTGATAGAAAAGACATTACTTGGATATATAGAGGGTGTTTTTTTTTAGAGTTTCACAACTTTAAATTAAAAATAATACAAAGAAAAATATTTTTAATATCAATGAAACTGAGCTTATTGGAAAGATAATTTTATGCCATTAATGTTTGAATATGATTTCGCCCATGTGGCCACCGCGGCTGGCGCGTAGATGGCGCAATCTAGATTTCCGATTTTTACCCACTTTTCGCAGCAATTGCGGCCGTATTTCACCAATAATTCGCCGAATGTTGTGTTCCAAGTGTTCAATCGTCTCTGGTTTATCGTCGTAGAGTTAAGATAAACCACATGCCAAGTCACTTCTCTACGCCGATAAACCAGAGAGGATTGAACACTTGGAACACACATTCGGCGAATTATTGGCGAAATATGGCCCCAATTGCTGCGAAAAGTGTGTGAAAATTGGAAATCCAGATTGCGCCATCTACCAGGTCTGTAACTTTAAAATGCGGGGTTTTTTCCAATAGATGGTCCACAAAGCCTAGAAATTCTGGCGCCATATACGTCGTTTTGTAGCTATGACAGCAAGCTTCAATACGTCATATTTGTTTAAACGTTTAAGAGTTAGTAGAATACTTTTTCGGTGGTAAACCGAACCATGTCGAGTTTTGAGGCAAACAAAGAGCATTTGCGGCACGTTCTGATTTTCTTATTCAATCAGATGAAAAAAGTAGCGGAACAGTTACAGACCTGTTAAGGGCCAGCCGCGGCGGCCCCATGGCCAAAATCATATTCAAACATGAATGGCAAAAAATTATCTTTCCAATAAAGCCAGTTTCATTGATAGATATTAAAAATATTTTTCTTTGTATTATTTTAATTTAAAGTTTTAAACCTCTAAAAAACAGCCTTTATATAAAATTAATAATTACATATAAAATTACGCGAATTCACTTTTTAATTAGTAGAAAGTTATTGAGGAAACAAAATCGTTTCTTCCGTTAGCATAATATTTACTTTCCCCGTTAACTAGCGCCTCTAGCATTTACTGATTTTCGCTAATATCTTTTTTTACATTATTATTTCTTTATTCTTCTAACACGCAATAAACTAGTTTAATAATAAACCAAAAAAACCTTTCCTTTCAATTTGTTTAACTGGACCCTCATCTAAAGCCATTTCTCTGCCGTTTTACGTTCCTTTAGTTTTTGTAACAGTGAAATAATTCTTGGTGGGAATTTCCTTTCTAGTGGTGTCTGTGGGGCAAGGGTGGTTGTGTCGCTGGTATTAAAACTTTTCCTACCCTCTCTGTGTAATTATCACTTCATAAATTACCTCGTTGTTAAAAACGATATTATATTTTTTCTTATTTTCCAATTTGTACTCGAATCACGTTCGAAATATTTTAATCTAATGAATCCATTTCTATTAAACGCACTCAACTTGAAGCTTTCCCATTAATCTTTATTTTAATCGAATACTGTATATATATATATACAAAGAGTTGAGGAGAAAGAGAATTTGTATTTCCATACAATGGTAATGTTCAATTTTGAGAAGAGGATTATCAATATCGTATAATATTTTAATACTAAACTCTCCTACTTCATTCTGGATTTATACAAACAAACCATTTAAATTTTTTAATACGCATGATTTATCCTTTTAATTGGTGACATGGATGGTCTATAATTTAAGTGGAGACGTCATGTCTCCTGAAACCCTAGCCCTTTTTGAGAGGCTAATATATAATTTATAGCAATTAAAAACTTTTCTAATTGAGTTAATTAATCAATTAGGCAATAAGAAAAGTAATGTTTTAAGGTTCCGTTCAAAACCAAAACGAGATTCTAATTGGGTAATATGTAAAAATCGAACCAGCGCTTTCGCCAATTCTTTTATCCCTATGACTTCCAGAGACTGGAACTCACTTTCTGCCACCGTCTTCCCCGCGACTTAAAACTTTCAGCTGTTTAAGACCCCCACCCACAGATACACATTATACATATGTTTGACATTTTTGTAAGTGGACTACTAGTCCGTAAAATTATTTAAATAAATAAATACCTTCTACTCCTACCCAGCCCATAAAGTCCCCTTTTTTTCAGGATGGAGGGGCCAACCCAGGCCTTTAGGGGATGCACCTTTTTTGGTGTATCTCCTTCTCTCATCAATATGTATCATTAAAATAAAAAGATGTCGATACAATGTCTGAGAAAATGACCAAAAACTTAAAGTCATACGAACTAAAGGGGAACTTAGGTTTGCTTTTGAACCAGAACCTGTTTGACCTGGTATGTTATAATATATTATCAGGAATTAGCTGTTGAAATAAATAAATAAATAAATATATTGAAATGATAAGTAATAAAAATTTTAAATTTCATTTTTCTGAGATTACCTTTTTGAGTTATATGTATTCCTCGTGATTTTTTAGGGATTGAAAGAGTGTAAAACCTACCGACATTGGTGTATTTATGAGTTTTCCTAGTGGGGGGGGGGGGGCAGCTGATTAGCCCCCACAAGGTTTCAATTTCGGTAATCCGATTAGAGATCCTCTAACTTATTAGTAGAATTGACAAATTTTGGAAGTAACGAAATAATTTAATGAGAAATACATAAGCGATCCCTCGTAATAATGGAGTTTCGATTTTTATAGGGGGGGGGCACCGAGTTTTGTACCCCCTTGCCCTCCCTTCCCTTAACTTCTCCTATGCCTACCGATAAGAAAAAAATATAAGGAGATCATTAAAAATGATTGGGATGGAACAATATAATATATTTATTTTCAGTGGAATATAGCAGATATCACGATTCCTACAATTTCGTTCATTAACATTTTGAAATTCTAGATCTCTTTCTTTGGATGCCATTATTTTGTCTATCAAAAAAATGTTAAAATTGATTCAAGAAACAGAAAACGATATAAATATGCCAAACTTAACAGCCATGTTTTTTTATTGCAAATCAGACTTTGGTGGGCTCAAATTCCCTTGGGTTCTACAGAGGGAAGGATTCGGCTGACTGGCAGACCAGAGACGCCAATTTGGACCCCACACACAGGTCGCAAGAAAAAAGCAAGAGTTGGGAAAACCCCGCGAATTCATCCCTGGGGATCGACAACAACTACAAAAACAAAACTTAAACAAAACAAAATAAGTCTTTGTTTGCTTTTTTTTAATCTAAGGAAAATAATTTCCTGATTTAAATATTTTAAAAATAATTAGATTACTACACCTTTTCGAATTTTATTTCGGAAAATTTCATAAAATCACAATTGTATTTCGGAATTCCAAATTGAATAATACAAAATCAAAATTATTGTATTTCAGAAAATAAACAAATATTATAAGCAACAAACTAAACAATTGAGATTTTCTAATATTCATTTGAAAATTCTGAAATACAATTGTAGTTTTCTGAAATTGAATAATTGATATTTCTGAAATACAATTGTGATTTTCTAATATTCATTTGAGAATTCTGAAATACCATTGGAGTATTCTGAAATTGAATAATTGAGATTTCTGAATTACAATTGTGATTTTCTAATATTCATTTGAGAATTCTGAAATACAATTTGGCTTTTCTGAAATATACATGGAAAATGTCTAGAGATCTTCATACAGTAGATAATTAAAGATGTGACAGGATGGAACTCTAACCAATCTCATCATTTATTTATGGTAAAAATAATTTAAAAATTAAAATACCTATGTTTAACCCTTTCTTCACTTTACTGAGAAATTATTTATTATTTTACAGTCAACATTTTGAGTGATAAATTTCTCGTGATATATGGTATGCTAGTGATGGAAATCAATTCTAATTGATAAATTTACATTTTTTTTTTTTTTTTTTAATTCTTACTTGTAAAACTATTTTTTCCAACATATAATCAGTTTTCTTAGACTCCTGATGATGGGCTAACCCCCGAAATATATCGAATTCAAAACTCAATTTTGTTTTATTTCTTTTTTTGTGAAACCTACCTCGTATCTTACTCAAGTTTTATTATTATATTAAAATGTTTCACCTAGAACCAACACCGAACTCCTTAAAAGTTATTTTTTTGTTTGTTTGTTTTTATTGTCTTTAAGATGAGACGTTTCGATTTCGTTTTGTAATCATCACTCTGGCAGACTATTTTCCAACATATTTTCTAACAATTTTAAAATTTCAACTACTTAAAACATTTTTAATTTTTGTCATATTTTGTTTGTCTAATACAGGGCTGTCCAACCCGTTGCCCGCGGGCAGCATGCGCCCAGCACTGCAATGAATGTGGACCAACATAAAATCATTAACTTCCTTAAAACTAAAATATTTATTATTTCAGCAATTTATATGCTACGACACTAACCACGTCTATAGTTATCATTCTAGTACAAGGAGACAAAGAATTGGGGGTTTCTAGAACAATCACAATTAATTGATAATTTGCCTTCTGGACTAAAACTTGTCTTTTAGATCTTTGCAAGTTCTTACATGTCAATATATAATGGATATTCAGAGATAATTATGTCCGTGGACCTTTTAAAATAAAGAAGGAATTGGGGTTTTCTAGAACAATCATAAGTCATTGATAATTTCTCTCCTGACTAAGACTTGTTGAATATTGTCTGTTTATTAGAATTTTATATTAATTATCTAGTCAGAAAAAAGTAAACAAATACCATAGTACATAATATCACTTGTGTAAATACTAGTATGTAGGTATGTATTTACATACACGAGAAGCTATTGTCAAGTAATATCACTATGAGCTAAAAAAAATAAAGTTCTTATTTCTACATTTTATTAAATATCAATAGAATTATAATATTTTATCCGCGGTCCGAGACAATTTTTTTCTTCAAATGTGGCCCGTGTAAGCCAAAAAGTTTGACACCCCTGGTCTAATAGCTTATATTAACTCTTTAGATAGAGCACCATATTTTCCTAATCCGCCACTATGCATTCTTTTCGATAAATTTCATATATATTTCTGAATTTTGAAACAACATTTAGAATTAACATATTCAACCAGTAATACGACCATAAAATCTGAATAAGAAAAAAGATTGTTTAAAAAATTAAATAAATAAAATAAATATTTAATTTAAAAAAAAATAAGTCAAAGTTTATAATATTATATTATCGCACTTATCCTTTTCAATTTATAAATTATACTGTAGTGATTAATTTGAATTTTTTTACTATAATATTATAATAATAAAAAAAAAGATTAGGTATTTATTTTTTGTTTCGCAAAAAAATAAGACTTTTTTTCTTTGCAAATGTTTTCTTTGTAAATGGAGGTTTAACTGATTCGACGACTAGTGCTGCTGCTTAATGGTCCTTTCGAAGGACTTTAGCAAGGCCTTGTGAAGGGCTCAAGGGGGAGGAGAGACAGGGAACAGTTGCTGCAAAAAACATTTGCGATTATTTGAAACGAGAAATAAAAAATAAATAAAAACGAATGCCCACAAAACACTAAATCTATCTTCTTTTTTATCATCTATTTTATTTTTAATTTGAATATATTTTATTACCATCATGTTTGTAAAAGTTTAATCACTGTTTATATATTTATTATATAATACTATATATCTTATATATCAATCAAATTTTCAATGAGAATAATTATAAATTATTGTGAATTTTGGAAAGGCAACTCAAGTATAATGAAAAACTATAAATTCCGAATAAAATAGACTTTCGGTGGTGAAATTTTTTTCGTCATATTTTAACCAGTTTGTTATCCAGAAATAAAGGAGGCGCATTTGTCCAAATTACCTTGTAGGTCGCCATTGGAAAATGTTAACATTTTAAAAAGACAAATCAATGAGGGTGACCTCGGCTTGATGCAAATAAACATATATACGTTTGAAAATAATTTATTAATTGCTTTATTAACGTAGTACTTTCACAAATGCAAAAGTTGAAGAATTCTCCGAATCTTGGAATATAAGTCGATAAAAGCATAATAAACATACTGTTAAAATTTCGAAGAAAATTTACCACACCAAACATGAAATAATTGCAATTAAAAATGAAATTTTTTACATATGGTAGATTGGGAAGGATGGGAACGTTGGTCATTATTTTATTTTTTTATCATTGAAGGACTATGAACAATCTTGATGAAAAATCTAATATTTGTTAGAATAATATATTCGGAGTAACTTAAAAAAAAATTGAAATTATTTACTTTGTAGTTTTGATAAAAAAAAAAAAATAACATAATTGGGCGATTATTTTTAGTGAAGGGGATATAAGAACAGCCGATTGGAAGAGATCCATTCATAAAGAGCATATAGTAGCGTGAAAAGTATAGTCACGTTAAAAAGCAACCTAAAATTTTAGTACTGTTTATATGTATAAAGTGGTTACAAGGATCAAAAAATTTTGTGGATTGTCGCGAAAACTACCTATAAGTAAAATAAATACAATTTATTTAAACTATTAAAAGTTTAATATAAATAGAAAACGTTTCGGGTAATATTTCCCTTTATCAATTGAATATTTGAAAAAAATGAAAATTAGTGGCTTGATATATAGAATAATAATAAAATAAAGCAACATGTTCAGTTATTTTAAGTTGCTTTATTATTCTTAGATTAGATTATAAAGGTATATGTTTATTTCCACCAAGGAAACGATATCCTTAATTATTTCTCTTTAAAAAATATTATTTTATCAAGTAGATAGATACTTTACATTATTAATTAGCATCTGGTAGAATCAGGCTTTTTTTAAATTTAATTCATTTGAAAATGTCTGAGAGCAGGTGGCTGAAGTAGCCTTGTAAAGTGAGTTTTGTACCTCGTTCAAAATTGGCTTAACTTATTATGATTAAAAAATTCCACAAAATCCCTCATTTTCTCCTTAACAACAACGAGCAAGAACGAATTTCATATCTCAAGTATTTTGGAAAACAGAAGGTTCAGAGCAGTCGGCACTTGTCCTGGTTATTTCTTTTATGTCACATATTATGTCTACATGAGAATATTTATTATTGTAATTAGACTGGATAGTGGGATCTTGGACTTGAGAAAATAATTAAAAGCTAAATTTGCAACAAGTTTCGTCGTATATTTTTCGACTTCTTCAGGCAATATACAACAATTACATCAATTATAAGAACACGAAGTCATGCGCGGATCCAGCGCATGGGGGCGACCCCCCCCCCCCCCCCCAAAGCATTGGAGATCAACATTTTTTATATGTTTATTTAATTTTTTTAATAACATTAAATTTTAAAATTGAAGAAAATAAAGTTCTATGTGTGTGTGTGGGGGGCGTCTCTGACCCCCCCCCCCACTTGGACAATTCGACCGCGACACACTTCCGAGATCAAAAGTAGATCTTATATACCGGCGACCGCCCCCCCCCCCAATCATCAGAGGTCTGGATCCGCGCCTGCATGAAGTCATAAGATAATACAAAACAACAAAACATTTTTTAACTCAAAACAATATTTACTTTTAGGATCATCTTTCTCGTTAATAGATATATACAGACCATTAGACTAGATTTTATTAACGAGAAAGCTGATCCTATAATTTTTATAAAAAAAATAAAACAGACTTCAAAAAAATTGCTGCAACAAATTAAATAATAAGAACTCAAAAATAAAATAAAATGCACCAAAAGGTATAAAATAATTATCTAATTTAGTTACAACTAAACGACGAAATATTAACATGAAATCACTTTTTGAAGCCAAAATATACATTTTATGAATCGAACTCGACAGATCTTACTTAGTACGTTTGGCGGGTACGCTCACTAATATAGTTTGTTTAGCACCGACTTCAAAAAGTGATTTCATGTTAATATTTCGTCGTTTAGTTGTAACTAAATTAGATAATTATTTTACACAATTTAATGCATTTTATTTTATTTTTTGAGCTCTTATTATTTTATTTGTTTGCATTTAATTAGAAGTCGGTTTTATTTATTTTTTTATAAAAATTATTTTTATTTTTATCTTTTAGTGATATTATTAATAGGACTTAATATAATACCGCATCTCGTAATAGAAAGCGTCGGGCAAATGAATCAGAAATTGATCATAAAATTCAATTCATAAATATAGAAATTCTCTCGAAACATTTGTGGGTTTTAAATGAATGTTTTCAGATTTTTTATAAAAGATTTTATTTATTATAATTTCGATTATTTGCTCATAAGAATTGGAGATTTACGTTATTTCGTCATTGATCATATCATCAGAACTTGACCAAATTAATATGGGACCACCTCTAAGGTACCCTTTCCAATAAAATAATAATAATCGAAATCGGTCCACGTGGAAAAAAGTTCTCGCTGAACATACATAAAATGAATAAATAAATAAATTATTAGGTATCTTGACTATCTTGGAGCTATACTGATCCAAACGCAGAAAAAATCATTAAAATCGGTTCATAAACAAAGAAGTTATGCCTGATCAAACATAACAAAAAAGGTCGAATACCAATGAAAAAAAAACGCGATCAATCGGAAACTTTACTGAACCCAATTCAAAAAATATAATCAAAATCGGTTCACAAATGGCGAAGATATCTGGTAACATAAATTGAGAACCTCCTCCTTTTTTGAAGTCGGTTAAAAAGTAAATATTTTTTTTTTTGGCTTTTCGGCCTTTCTAGCCATAAGCCATTTACGATACTATTTATTATTTTTAAATTTGTTCCTACACCGGGGGTCAGATTTTGGCCGGATGCCTCGAGTCGGATTCGAACCCTGGTCCACTTGGTTAGCAGGATGTCACGCTACCGCCTAGCCTATGTGACCCCCCCAAAAGTAAATATTGTTTGGAGTTAAAAAAATGTTTTGTATTATATAATGACAAAGAGAAACAAAGAGGACAACCCCTTTGTTTTTCTTTGTGAATCAACAACTCTGCTACTCTCTGCAAAACAAAAAATTTTCTAATGACTTCATGTTCTTATAATTGATTTAATTGTTGTAGATTGCCTGAAGAAGTCGAAAATTATAAGCCGAAACGTGTTTCAACTTTTGGAAATTTAGCTTTTAATTATTTTCCAAGTTGGACGATAATAACCCTAATTTATTATTGTTTTTGAAAATTTTTAATCATCACTATATTGAATTTTAAAAATGACATTCGCAGAATAAATCAATTATAAAAACTTTCAATTTTCCTTTAAATAAATATGTACGATATATAAAATAATAATGTTGTTATTATTAATATAAGTATTTTTGATCATCATTGCGTTCCCTTTTTCCAATGATCCAATAAATATAAATGTCCTTTATCCAAGCATAACGGATTATTTGTTTTTATTCTTAAATTTTAATCTCGAAATTTTAATTCTATTTGAATTATGTCTGGTTAATGAGATTAAAATAATATTTTATTAAAGGGGAGAAATTTCATTTATCTAAGCAAAAAACACACCAAAGCAGCCTTTTTAGGGGGAGGATTATTTGTTTGAGACTGAAGACTTGGCTCCATCATCAGTCTTTCTTCAATTATAAATGTTTTTTTCATGGAGTCAATATCATATGGATATTGAAAAACTTGGTGTTCCTTCGTCACTGGAATGCTAGGAACCAAACAAAAAAGCTTTTTTATTGACTCCATGAAAAACATTTATAATTGAAGAAAGACTGATGATGAAGACCAAGTCTTCGAAACTATAGTCTCAAACAAATAAATAATATATATACAGATATCATC